>JAKRZT010019748.1:0-36529 GCA_029582215.1 Solanum sparsipilum | reverse complement strand
TAGACCCTCGAAAAAGGCTTCACTTGGAAATTTTGGATTTTGATACGGTTGCTCTAAAATTTGGGTTAGACCCATTTCCCACTCAATTTGACCCCCTAAACAAGAATATGAAGTCGGATTTTTGAAAAATGAAACGAATTTTGAGATATATGGAAATTACAATTATAGGTGTTTCCGAAGCACATTTTCGGGCATTTTTGGGGTCGTTTCAGAAAACAACTCAAAGTTGAGAAAAGTCATATGCCGATGTGAGAAAAAGAGATATTGAGTTTGATGTTCATGATTGGGTTTATTTGAAAATCTCACCGATGAAGGGTGTAATGCGGTTTGGTAAGAAAGGGAAGCTTAGTCCCTGTTATGTAGGCCTATATCAGAATTTGAGGGGTCTACGTAAGGTTGCTTATGAATTAAATTTGCCCAATGAGTTGACATCGATGCATCCGGTTTCCTTGTCTCTATGTTCATGAAATGTGATGGAGATCTGACATCTATAGTTCTTCTAGAAGGTTTGGGAGTTAAGGAGAATATTCTTATGAAGGAGTTCCGATTGGGATTTTAGACCGGCAAGTTAAGAAGTTGATAAATAAAAAAGTTGCTTCTCTGAAAGTGTTATGGAGAAATCATTTAGTTGAGGGTGCTACTTAGGAGGCCGAGGCCAATATGATGTCCCGATATCCTCATCTTTTCCTTCTACTCCTACTCTAGCTTGAGGTAATGAGTTCCTCATGGTTTGCTCTTTGTTGTGATGTCATGTGTTTTTTAGACATTCCCATGATTTCCTTATGCTATGCATGTTCATGAAAAACTTGTGTTTTGAAAGAAAATGAGTTTACATGATTGATTTTCATCATGTTGTTGTGCATTGAGTATGAGTTGCCTATAGACTTCATGAGATGAATTGTTGAACATGTTCTTTTAGCTTGTCAATCCATTTCTTTAAGCTTAAGGTGTTTGAACCTCAATTGGCGAGCGCGATTGAGTCAGCCTTACACATTTGCCGAACCGCCGATTAGTACAATGTTAACCCATTTAGCCTTCATTTTAACTCTGACGTCTATGGACTTCATTGATTAAACTTTAAGCTTGCCTAATGAGTTCGTGTAATCTCTGTTTATACATTGCTTCATCAACCTGCCTTGATTATTTTCAAACGTTAAAGATGTCACTTTGGGTGAGGTCCAACCTATTGTGTGATCCACTCTTTTGGTTAAGTGATCCTCAATAATGAGTTTAAAGTCTTGTCAATGTTTTGACCTCTTTTTCATATAGGACACAATTTGTTGAACTAAAAAGGCCTCAAATAATTCAAAATTTCTGACTCATCATAGTTGATTTATTTTAGTAGTGAATCGACTAGGTTGTATTGTTTTTTGGGAGTAGTGGTTAAGTAACTCCCTCTTCCCTTGGATTTGTGGTTTTTTGGTGATAGTGGTGTTGAGATTTGTGGTTTTTGTTTTTCCACCCATGTTGTATACATTTGTTATGATGTAGATCCTTGTTAAGTATGTGGAGGGACCAGTTTTGCCTGATCAGAGAGTTGTGTGTTGTTTGGACTAATAATCTTATAAGGTAGCCTTAGTTGTTTGTCATCCTTTCGGGGTAGTTCGGAGGATTTGGCTTTTGGTGTTGTGTGAATGGTTGTAGGGCCTTCTATGATGTTGTAGTAGTCCTAGTTGGTAGCTTCACCTAAGTCTTATTTTCGGTTGCAAAGTTTTGGTTCACTCGTCCGTTCTCTTGGGATTAGTTCCTTTATACTGGATTTGGTGTGTTGCTATTGCTAGCCACGATTCAGAGTTCTGATTCCTGTGGAACTTTGTTACTGCTATATATGTTCTACGGCTCTGTTAATAGTTGTCGAGGTTTTGTTTGTGATTTGGAGTCGGAGTGGTAGTTTTTGTTGGTGGCCTTAGACATAAACTTTAATTTGAGATTCGAAGTTTTATTCAAAGGTTCATCTTCAAGATGGGGTCAAAGTAATTCATGAAGTCCATTATTTGATTTTTTATGTGAGATTTGTTTTTCATACTTGGTAGCTTGTGTGGTTCATGATGGGAGTTGGTTCCCTTGGGACATTACTCGTTCGTTGACTATGTTTATATGTTGTCTACCGACTTATTATCCCTTGGATTTGATTGGTTGGTTCATATTTGTTGTGATGAAGTAGTTTATGAGCACATAATGTTGGTTTTTCTGAAATTCCATTGGTGGGAGTAGATAACTTGAGCTGGACTCAGTGTATCCTTGTCGTTCATCGGATGGTCCTCCTCTGGATTAGAATGGTTAGTTTCAAAAGGTTGTGTTTCAGCTTGTATTATTGGTTTTGAGAATAGGGAATGTATTTTGGACTTTACCCTCAGTTGATTTCCTTGGTTTGGTTGTTGTAATTCCCCAATGTTCACATGAAGTATGTCTTTCTTTTGATCATTCTATTGCATTGGACTTATAGACGGAATTCAGATTGTTCTGGTGATTTTTAGGATAACTAAGAATCGATAGAACTCTTATGATGTCTTGAAGATTTTGGATTTAGAGCATATGGAAGGTGCTTGGATTTAGGAGTCGAGTTGATTCTACCATGGTCAAGTGTTTGCTCAATACATTGGTTTCTATTTTATGTTGGTTTTGCTCATAAGAATCTTGTACTTTCACTCAGTTCTATTCAGTTGGGCGAGAGTTGGATACCAAAGAGTAAATAGATGAGTTTTTAAAGTTAAGTGAACTTGAGGATTTTCCTCGTGGCATGAGTTCTGTGTTGTCACTCTTCTATCAGAGAGGGTGTTTGACGGTTTGGCATAGTGTGCAATCATGATATCCTTGTCTTTGCACCTTTAACATGTAACTATCCTTCTACTTTCATGAACGAAGGTCTCATTAAGTATATTGGATGTTGTATTGACCCTCTAGGTCATTTCCACTGCTCTTCTGATCTTTTCAACGATAGAGCGTTCTTGTAGTGAACCGAAGTCATTTATGACTTAATAGTCTAACAGTACCGTTGTCATGTCATTCATTCAAGTTTAGTTTAAATTTTCGTGTTTGGAGTATTTAAACAAAAATAATTGACTTCAGCCAAATGTTAAAAAGGACGTCCTCAAAATACAATTTTGGCAGTTCCTTAGTCCGAAATGTCAAGTTTAGTCGAGCATTACCTTTGGTGAAGATCCCGAGGCTTCCTATCTCATTTTGAGACCTCTTGTTGGATTTTGCTAAACAATAGCTTGGGTGTGGGACTCACTTTTCTTCGAGAAGACCTCAGTTAAATGTTTCAATAGTTTTGATGAGTCCAAAATGTTAGATTTGGTAGGTAACATGGATTGCTTGTGTTCAAGGGGTTCCAAATGAATTCTAGATGACCATATGAAGTTTTGAGCATTTTGCTCCAAGCAACTGCATAGCAATGCATGTGCAATTGCTTTGGCGGCCCATTTACCCCTTTAGCGATAGCCTCTTTCACAGCCTTGGCGCTACTGTTGGGGTAGGAGCCTTTTGGGGCTTGCCTGCTTTCATAGCCTGAGAACCAAATTCCCAGCTGGATCTTCTTAGGGCTTTGCATCTTTCGTGGCCCACTGACTCTTTAACAATCATCTTCAGATTTTGTATTACTTCTCAACCCATTTTTCAGCTTATTCCAACAACTTAAAAATTCAATCTCTCAAGTTCTAGAGGTCTGATTGAGGGAATTTTAAGTGACGTGCATTCATGTGGATCGTTTCTACGCATTGAAGTATTTAGGGAAGCATGAATATCCTTGGTTTGGTGTAAATCTTGTCACTACGTGATTTCCATGTCTCTTTAATTTGAGAATTAGTGCATGTTGTCCTTTGGGTTTTTCCGGTCATTCAATTATGTCCCATTTTGGGACACAAGATAAGTTAGTCGATTAAGAACTTTTGATAGAGTAAATTTTAAGATTCCCTATGCGGGTTCCACATTCCTATTTTGACTCGATTTTAGGTCTATTTCTAAATATTGTGAATTTGGTGTTTAAACGCCTGTAATACCATTGTGATAAAAAAATAGTTATTGTTGTAGTGTTTTGAGGCATTTCCGAAGTGGATAGCTCTTGTGTGGTTGATTCAGAGCGTGGTTGATCGGCTTCGAGGTAGGATTTTGTCTTCTTTCTTCATTGGGCTTTTCAAGTGGTTATTTTTTATGAATTGCATGTGATTTAGGATTGTATTGCCAAGTATTAGCCTTCCTTATATTATTCTATCCTTTCATGATTCCTCTAGGAGTGTTGGGTTAATTGCAAATCACGACATCCTTGGATTAGGCTTGTAGCAATGATTTTGATATTCCTTAGTATATTTATCCTCATTGGGATTGACATTTATGGCCTTCGGCTAGGGTTAACCCTTAGATGCCTTAGAATGTGTTTTATCGCACTATTAGCTCTTAGTTGCTCCTTGTAGGGCTTATATTGGTTTGACTATGTTATGTCATTTTTTAAGAACTTAGTGGCTCATTATAGTCATAGGTTGGCTTTAGATATGTTCGATTGTAGACTAGAGCAGTATAGTAAGGAGTAAACCATCATTCCATGAATTATATCCCTTATCCTATTCGATGTTTAAGATGTTCTTGTTTTCTTTTCTCGTTGATTAGAGGTAGGCCTATTGTGTTTATTGAGCTATTGTTATACTTTTGGGGCTAAGACCATAATAGAGGCTCAATTAGATCCCATGTTAGTACTTCCCACTCTGGTATTATTGGAGGCTTGATATTATATGTCTGATTGTGAATTTCTTGTTTGAATGTGGGTGATGACATGCATTGAATTTGTTGTTCATATTCAGGTGTTTTGTGGTACGATCTGAGTTCATGCACCGTTGAATTTATATAATTGATATGACTATATTCACTTAGTTACTCCTCTAAACAAGTTTCAATGGGAGTCATACCACTTGGATCGAGGAAGTGCTCCTTTTATACATGAAAGTTGACAGGAAACAGGGATATGGTGACCTTTTAATACAAGTCGGCGCATCCATGAAATTTCCTACAAGGCAAATAATACTTATTGTAAGACCTGGTTCGGTCCCAAGTAGTGTATAAGGACTTCACACATCTCCTATGGCCCTTCTAGCCATGCGTACCATTGTATCGGAAGAGGAAGCTTCATTGGTCCTACCCACACGATAATGGGTAAGTCTATACACTTCATTACTGATGGTTATTGATGGTTTCACATCATATCCTCCATTCATTTGCATAAGCTAGCATCAATACAATTGTTTGTTTCTTGCACCCTACGATATTATTGGGACAATTGGGTTATGTTTTATGTTTGTACCTTCTAGGTTTATAGGGATTCGACTAGGATATTACCTTATTATATTGTTTATTCCTGTGATTTTTATCTTCTAGTTGGTAGGTTGTGCTCTAGAATAGTGGGTGTTAGTTATTCTGAACATAGGTAGTTGACTCTTGAATCTTAGTTTCTTGGGAATAGGTTGTTGGCTTGGATTTCAAAGTAATTTCTTGATTCGCTCTTTATCCCTTTTACCATGTTTCTACTCTTTATTTCTTCTGTAGCATATTATATCTCCTGCTTCATTACTTTTCTCTACTTCCTTATTACTTGTTTATACTTGCTTTATCTTTGGAGCTCAGTCAGCCGATGCCTATTGAAAACTGCTCGTCAGTCGTCATACTATACTTCTACATCATGCATATCATAGGATGAGTTGTCTATATTGATTTGGTGCTCCTTCGGAGTAGCTTTTATTTTCAGAGATTAGGGTGAGATCTTTGCTCTTGGAGTTAAAAACTTCCATCATTTTTTGCTAGGACTAGTCTTTATTTTACTTTCATAGAAAATCTCTGATTATTTACATTTATAAAAGCTGTGTACTCTTATTTTGATTAGATGCTCGACTACTGACTCGTGCCAGGTATTTGGGATGGTTTCTTGTATTATTTCACTTGATGTATCTTTCTTCTCATTGTGATATGCTTTTTCTTATTATTTCTTATCTTCTGCGTGATAACTTGTTGCTTATGGCTCGGGGCTAAGGGTTAGACTTACCTATTGGTTGGGTGTAGTATAGGTGCCATCATGACCTGAGAAATTGGATCGTGACATAATAATAATAATAATAATAGAAATAATAATAATAGTAATAACAATATAATAATAATAATAATAATAATAATAATAATAATAATAATAATAAGAATAAGAATAATAATGATAATAAAAATAATCATAATAATAATAATAATCATAATAATAATGATAATAATGATAATAATAAATGTTTGAAAACATTTGAAA
This sequence comes from Solanum sparsipilum, assembly GCA_029582215.1. Lineage (NCBI taxonomy): Eukaryota > Viridiplantae > Streptophyta > Magnoliopsida > Solanales > Solanaceae > Solanum > Solanum sparsipilum. The sequence continues at coordinate 30,252 of JAKRZT010019748.1, read as the reverse complement.
ATAATAACTTGACTGACTTGTTACTACAACATTTACGCTTTTAGCCACCCTGATAAAGTGTGGCCTAAACTAGCAAATATTTTGGCTTTTGATAAAAGCTACACTTTTTGAGTTTAGGCAACACTTATTAGGGGTTGGCCTAAAGAAACATAACCTTTGACATTAGGCCATGCTTTTTAAATGTCGTCGTAGCAGGTACACTTGAAAAGTATAGCCAATGAGGTATAATGGCCACACTTTGTAGCATTTCATTAGCAACATTTTTGTTTGATAATACTACACACTTTAAAGGGTGGTGTGTGCATTGTTATTTCTTAAACTTTATGAGTGTCTCCTTTTATATCTCTTCTACTTAGAAAGTAATAGTTTAAATAAATTCAACAAAACCAGATGTATTAAAACATATATGAAGATAGTACAAAAACTCTTTATCGTTCACTATAATAGATCGAGTTCACTTGTGGCCATCATTCAAATTCATTCACCTGCATTTTCCTACACGTTCAAAATAAAATATAAGTTAGAGAAAAAAATCATACTCAATACTAGTCACGTTGAAAAATACTTTCCCAACCCCTTTTCTTCAATGGACTTTCTGGGCATACATATTTAGTAGTATTTTTCGGAGAAATTCCTCCCTCTATCAATTTGGCCATATGCGCCAAAACATTAAAATACATCATACAAGACACATTTGCCAGCCCCAGTTCTTCAAATACAAGACCATATAAAATACAAGAGCCCGACATACTTTATACTCAAAGGATATTGCATGAAACAATTATCAACACTATATAAGAAACTATTCATACACGGAACCATACGATCTCAGGTGACTCAAAGTAGTGGTGCTGGTACTAAAAAAAACTTGAACTGGCTATTAAAATATGTATAAAAAATCTATATCTATATATTTACCATACAACATATGAAGTTCAAAGTAATGTTTAACTTTTGGAAGAATGTTAAAACCAATCTCTGATATGTTAACCATACCATAAAAGACTACAACTTGATCTGAAAAGGTAATCACCAAATTTAAAAATAGGTAGTAAAGAAAATTATTAGCACCAGTATTGAAACCGCAGAGACACCATCAACTCCAACTCCCTCCATAAAAACTCAAATTTACAACCAAAAAACTTCAACATATCAATGGACTAGAAGGGCAAGTTGTGTTATGTACGAACCCAAAAAGATTCTCTAATTTACCTAAATGTATTTAGTTAAGAATCCCTTAAGAACTTGAAGTATGAACTACTTGTTTTATATTTATTTTTCTTGCTAATATGAAATGTAATATACCTATGGAAGAACTAAAGCATGAGTTGATCCAGAAGAATATGGAATATTTTGGCCTTTTAGAGCTTCTTCACTATTTACATCAATAGGTGAAGAAAGGTTAGAACCAACACACCCTGAAACAACATAAATGACTCATTTCTTCTATCATTCCATTTATTTCTTCCTTCAGGGAAATGGTTTCATTGGCATGCTTTTGCTTAAGCTTGTTAGGTTCTTCATCTTTCATAAGACAACTTGTTGTCAATGATCTACCATATCATTTAAGTTTACTAGGCTACTCCTTTCAAAACATATCCCTTAATGCATCATCTAGTTTTTAATCCAGAAGTTTGGCGATTTGAAAGCTAAGCTCTCAAAGAAATTTTACATCCACAGTGAAGTTAAACTACCATATTTTTTCCAGCCGCGATGAGTGTTTATGCTTTATTTAGATAACTTATGTCACGAACAGATACCTCGAGTCATGATGACACCTACTATAATTCAATAGTAGGTAAGACAACATGTAACCTAGCAATGAGTATTAGGGTAGAAGTAAGCAGAAACATGAGTTCTAAACAACAAAATAAGACAAGAGGGGAAGAAAACCAAAACTATATGCATAAAGATCCCGCCCAAAATAGGGAAGTCGCAAGTAAATAGTTGTTCTTAAAAAAGAGTACAAGTCCCAAAAGTGGACCAAAACAAAATTGTCTCAAAAAGAAAAAAAACTAGCTATATAAGGTACAATGTAAGATAAGAAAGTCCAAGAAGCCAAGTGCTCACCCTCGTACTTTGTTCGAAAGTGCTGCTGACAGGAATGATCACCACTGGAAGCTAGTACTAGGACCTGCATCATGAAACATATGTTGAGTGTAGCATGATAAGTAACACAAAGGTACTAAGTAGGCATCATAGGCCGAATGAGGAACAAGCGTAAAAAATAAAATGAAAAGATATAATCTAGACATAGATAGGGGCCAAAGAGGATATGAAATAGAGCACACTAGTGTACCATAAAATAAACAAGATACGGCTAAACTAAACCTAACTAGACCCCAATAAGCATAAAAGGTAAACTCATGCGGAAGTTTAAACAAAACCCAAACGGGCACCCATAAGCCCGACATGTATGAAGAATAGCTAAATCTACTGAGAGTGGATTACCACAAATTGGAACTTAAGAAGAAAAATTCGGGCTCCCATCCCAAGTAACCACAAACATACGATAATGGGCTGCCTATCAACCCGATTATTCCCATCCCGACTAGCAAGATTTACCTAAGGACATAAGAAGAATTAATCAAGGCCGCCCATCTGATGTTTGCGTAATCAAGACACAACTTCCGATGAAAGTGTCTACGATCGTACAATCGTTTAGTAACCCAACCAAGGGTTGGGATCTTTCCTAAGGGAGTGGTTTTTTGAGAATTAATAGAAAAATAAAATTTAGTTCTAACTAGTTGTGGATAAAGACATTAACGATTAAAAACATTGTAAATTAAAGGGGGGCACAAGAGTGTCAATTAATAATGGGGGGTTTTGTCACAAGTAAGTAAAAACAACAAAATAAACAAGGATTTCTAAGAAATGAGAGGGGATCCTTGGGATGTGACGGGAATACGTGTTAAGCTAGATTATTGGGTACATGCTTTCGATAGAAGATACATAGAATAATTGTGACTAGGCTAAACATTAAGGAGGAGAAGCTCTGTCTTGACCAACTTACCCCGTTTCAAATGTGTTCCTCTCGGACACCCACTTGCCGCATGAAGACCAGCCTACGCCTTAACCCACTCACTCTCTCTCGCTGAGTGTGTGGGAATGAGACTAGGATTCCCTCTCTCAATCTAAACCTTATGTCGACCCACTCACACCGACCATCAATTTAGTAGTTTTAGTTTTACGACCTCTCTCTCGAGCAAGCCGAAAACACATAAATAAACTTGTATTTGTAACTACAAATTCATTAAATCCATCCACAACTACTAAACGAAATCACAATCAAACTACGCTTAAACTATCATCAAGCAAGACCCAACAATTATTTTAACCCATATTCGCTAAATCACACCCTAAGAATTGGGGTTTTTAGCCACACATGTATAAGAGATAGACATTTATACCAAATTGAGTTCCCATTCAACTGGGTATGAAGATTTAAGTCTTGATACACGCCAAAATTGAAGAATCCAAGAGACCCATATCCAAATCTTGAAGATGAAACCCTTTGGATCTTCAAGTCTTCAAAACCCTCTCAATCTTAGAGCAAAAATATCAAAAAGTACTATTCTATATGAAAATTATAATATTTGTTCGACCTACTTAAAACTACAACTCTAACTAGTATCTATAGTTTTCACAGATTTGTGCTGCAGCAGATCATTCGGCGTCATTAGTCGAAATCACCGATCAACTCGGCGATTCACCCTTTGGTGTAGTTCATCGCCGCCTTGCACCAGCCATCAATATCGTCATGCTCTGGGTTATTGGGCGACATGGTACTGCTTCGCGGAACTTTTTGGTGATGCACCGACTGCCAAAAGGAGAGGTGAGATCGTTTGGCGACACGCCAAATGGCTTGGGCGATCCACAGATCTTCATTCTCCGTTCTTTCAGCTTCATTTGTTCTTTTTTGCTCAATTGTGTCCATGCCTTTGTATCCAAGTCTAAATACCTGAAACTCAAGGTATTTTATCAGTTTTTGAGACAAAATATGCATTTGAGGAAACTAAACCTATTAAATCGTAGCCCTAAATGAGTCCAATTTGTGGACTCATCAACACTCCCAACTTAAACTTTTGCTTGTCCTCAAGTAAAACTCAAGTTCAGCAGTTCAAAAAGGATGTCTCAAATAGTGCTACACAAGATTCAATCAAGAATCCACACAACAAGACTCAATTTACTTATGCAAAGATCAAATGTGCATTCAAAGATTCAAGTTGACCACTATCAAAGAGTCTTGTGTTCACAATACTTGCTTCAAATGCAAGTTCAAGCTTAACTTTAGTGTTCAAATGCCCTCACACAAAGAATGATTCCATTATCACACACAATGAGTTAGTCATGTAAAAGTTCCGGAATCAGATGCAACACTCACACTCACAAAGAAGAACACAATGCATACTTTCACCTATAAGTTTGCCCGTATTTTCTGATCAACTTTTGTTTCAGCTCACTCAAGATCAAAAAGGTCTTTTCAAGGCTTTTAATGGGGCTGAGTGCAAAGGTATGTTCATTTAGGCTTAGTGACTTTCATCCTCATGAAATGTGGTGCTCACAACACTTCCTTTCCTTTTCTTTAATCATTTTCTTTAGTGCTCATAAGTCATCCTATTATTCACTTTCCATGGATTGTTTGGAAAGCCCATTTCTTTTATACTTTATTCCACAACTTTCTTTTTCATTCTTTTTCGTTTTCTTTCTCCCTTTTTTTATATGGAGGGGTTCCATTTTTCTCAAAACCATGGGTAAGAGGAGACTTTCCTAGTACTTCTTGACTTGCCCTTATCTTTTCACCACACCCCCAACTTAGACTTTTGGCCTAAGTCGGCTATTCAACTAACCACAACTTCATGAGGATTATGGGTGATGGATAAAGAAAGGTCTAGTTTTCATCAAATTTCTTCCAAAGGAAGGTAAGGCTCAAGGGGTGTTCAAAAGCGGTTTACACACTCACAAGGTAAGTCACAAAAGAGGTATATGTCAAATTGGCTCACACTCTTAGAAGTTGCCTAAGATCATATCAAGATATAGCATTACTTAGTTGATCGGACCAACGGGGCAAATTTTAGGATCCATCATGCATAGTTCATAGGTAAGCTCATCACACTAGGCATTTATACTACAAGTCAAACAAGACTCCACACTTTCGCTAGTATGCAATGATCATCACAAGAGACTCAATTCGATAATAGGCTAGTCATAACGAGATGCAAAGAGTTCACATATTGTCTATGCAACTTCATTTGGCCTCATCGTAGCCGTACATTCATGTTCATTCATTTGCAAGCACTATTCAAATCATCATTATTGATCGAAACCGAGACTCAAATTTAGCAAAAGAACAGCCACATTCAACACACGAGAGGTGGCAAACATTTTCAGACAGGTCAAAAATCATTTTGCAATTTAAAATAAAAGGAGCCACAAGCTCAAACATCCAGAGAAAATAGTATTTAACACAATTATAGCTTGCAGCCCAAATACATAAACAAAATAAGAGAGTCACAAAATCACAAAAGGTGGGCCTCACCCCACCACAAATAAAACATTTGTCCTCAAATGCAAACAAAAATATCCAAAAGTGAAATAAAGTAAGATAGAGAGGGAGGTAAAGAGGGTCCTATTTACACAGTCGCTCTATTTGTCTGGCATCAAAGCCCGGTGCATCACTCTGGTCCTGGGTCTCAGTATCCGGAGTCACCTCAGAAGAATCAGTAGTACCAGACCCACTAGGAGCTGCCAAAGGTGTTTCCGCCAAAAAGGCCTGTACAACTGCATAGAGTCCCCGGACCCACGAAGGAACATTAGAATCTTTGATAGTGGTCTTCCTATCAGAAGTGGGCCTCTTGCCCTTGCCTTGATTTCCAAGTGGAGGTTCTTGTCTTCCCTTCTTGGTAGGACTTGACCCCCCCTTCATTTATTGTGATATCTTGTGCTCTTTTCCGGGGTGGCATGACAATATTGGTCTTTACCATGTCTTCGGGATACTCAGACTTCTCCTTGCTAGACTCAACAACATGCAAACACAACCCCACAAAATTTAACCAATTTTAAGACACAAAAAATATGGGATTTTAACAATATAAACACTACGGGCAAGATTTTCACAGGCATAAGCAAAAACAATTAGGATCAGAGAGGCCCAACACACATCACTAAGTTGCAAATGAGTACAAAATTGCTAAAAATAAATTCAAGGTTTGGAAAACCAACCTTAGATGCTGATTAAAATACTTTTGAAATGCTATGCGACAATGTAATCCAACTAAGAGCACCAATCAACAACTCAAATACAGTAAAAATGCAAGAAATATTGAAAATATTAAACGGGTGCGAGTTTGTGAAGGTCTAAAGTGAGGGAAAGTGTAGAGTTTCAAAGTTTAAACCTTTGGCCATTTAAGAAACTGTCTAGTTCTTGCCCATTCGACGACTGTCATGGTTGCCGATCTATTCGGTGACTCGCCGAGTGGATGCTTACCTCACTGAGTTTTACTGGACCTCCAGTTAAAATAGGGGTCCAAACGGTGAACTAGATCACAATTGCCGACTAGGTCGGTGATTCGCGAATAATTTACTAGGCACGCTGAGCTTTACAGAGTCCACTTTGAACTTGTCTTTAGTCCAGCGACGGTCTAAGTCGGGGTCACTGACTTTTTTGGTAATGCGCCAACTGGACCTTTGGCTCGCCAATTTGTACTTTTCACTCACTTTCCATACCTTGACCTACACAAACAACACACCATTATTTCTTAAAGCAAAAATAAAGCGGTAAAACCTTGGGTTGCCTCCCAAGAAGCGCCTTATTTAACGTCGTGCCACGACGCAACTTCTCAGTCAAGTTCCATTAGTGAGGTTTGCCTCATTTTCATGAGGCCACCCCTCTTTTCGATCTGGGTAGAGAGAAGATTGCACTAGGTCCATTTGGTACCCATAGTTACCATTCATACTCATCTTTCCCGTTTCAATAGACAAACAAGAAAAAAACAAAACTAAGAAATAAGTAAGTGTAACTATAATTAACAAGAACAAAATTCAACTTAACTAAAAAATGTCAAATAACATCACTCCCCAGCAGCGGCACCATTTTGATGTTTGTGTAATCAAGACACAACTTCTGATGCAAGTGTTCACGATCGTACAATAGTTTAGTAACCCAATCGTTCCCAAGGGAGTGGGTTTTTGAGAATTAATAGAAAAATAAAATTTAGTTCTAACTAGTCGTACCTAAAGACATTAACAATTAAAAACATTGTAAATTAAAGGGGACACAAGAGTGTCAATTAACAATGGGGGGTTTTGTCACAAGTAAGGATAAATAGCAAAATAAACAAGGATTTCTAAGAAATAAGAGGGGATCCTTGGGATGTGACGGGAATACAGGTTAAGCTAGATTATTGGGTACATGCTTTCGATAGAAGATTGATAGAATAATTGTGACTAGGCTAAACTTTAAGGGGGATAAGCTCTCTCTCGAGCAACCTACCCCAGTTTCAAATGCGTTCCGCTCGGACACCCACTTGCCGCATGAAGACTACCCTACGCATTAACCCACTCACTCTCTCAAGCTGAGTGTGTGGGAATGAGACTAGGATTCACTCTCTCGAGCTGAACCTCATGTCGACCCACTCCCATCAGCCATCAATTTAGTAGTTTTAGTTTTATGACCTCTCTTTCCAGCAAACTGAAAACACATAAATAAACTTGTATTTGGAACTACAAATTCATTAAATTCATCCACAACTACTAAACAAAATCACAATCAAACTACGAATAAACTATCAGCAAGCAAGACCCAATAATTATCTTAACCCATATTCGCTAAATCACACCCCAAGAATTGGGGTTTTTAGCCACACATGTATAAGAGATAGAAATTTATACCAAATTGATTTCACATTCAACTAGCTATGAAGATTTAAGTCTTGATACATGCCAAAATTGAAGAATCCCAGAGACCCAAAACAAAATCTTCATGAAACCCTTTGGATCCTCAAGTCTTCAAAACCCTCTCAAACATATAGCAAAACTATCAAAAAGTACTATTTTATATGAAAATTATAATAATTGTTCGACCTACTTAAAACTACAAGTCTGACTAGTATTTATAGTTTTCACAGATTTGTGCTGCAGTGGATCATTCAACGTCGTTAGTCGAAATCGTCGACCAACTCGGCGATTCACCCTTTGGTGTAGTTCATTGCGGTCTTGCACCAGTCATCATCATCGTCGTGCTCTGGATCATTGGGCGACATGGTACTGCTTCACAGAACTTCTCGGCAATGCACCGACTGCTCCCTTTTCACTGCCGACTTGATTCGTTCATTCAAGGCTCAACACACCGGAAAGAAAGGCGAGGTGAGATCATTTGGCGACACGCCGAATGGCTTCGACGATCCACAGATCTTCATTTGTCCGTTCTTTCAGCTTCTTTTGTTCCTTTTTGCTCAATTGTGTCTATGTCTTTATCTCCAAGTCTAAATACCTGAAACTCAGGGTATTTTATCAATTTTTGAGACAAAATATATATTTAAGGACACTAAACCTATTTAATTGTAGCCCTAAATGAGTCCAATTTGTGGACTCATCACCATCCAACTAGTCCACTCCTAGGGGTGTATGCCGCCATATAGCAAGATTGAACCGAGGGCATGTCGACTCTAAAAAAGATCTCAAATATATCAAGTCCGCCTAGCAAACCACTCCACTTTGAGGGGTATAAGACACCCAGCTAGCAAGAGTGACCTTGGGTGTGTCGACTGTGAAGAGGATATCAAAGTACAATACCAAGCTACTATGGAACAACTTCCACATACAAGAAATCTCTAGAAGGCTCTAAGCCTAAACAACTCAAATCCGATTTCGTCCCACGAAAGTATACAACCTCAGTAATGCATCGCAGCCGCAAATAGCGAGCGTTAACACAAGCTCAATAAAGTTGTTACAATGGATAAACTAAGGCTCATGCTATCAGATTTAAGTTTAGTAATCCATTCTAGAGAGAGATAAGACATCAAAAATTATGTAGGAGACCAGAAGGATCACAAGTTCAAGGCAAACACCAGTCTAATCCTAGTCTAAGGCCAGAAATGCTCCAATACTAATACAACAGCAACAATTAGATTTCAACCACATGGAATAACACAAAACCTATAAGTAGGATGGTACTACACTTGAAATGGAACCGGCCAACCTAAAACATAGTTTTTAGGCAATGTATAAAAAAAACTAGGGACCCATCCCCAATTCATTGTAATCAAAATGCCTTCAAATATTCCAGCTCAATCTAATAGAGAGAAAGTCGTAGCCTTTGATTAGTCCAACCGCATGTACTCTCGAATCATAAAGCCAAAGCTTATACTTTTCATACTGGTTCAAAATGCTACTACGCTATCAAAAGTAGAACTAAAACATTAATATAGTTGTTTCAATACAAAAAACACATACAATAGAAATAGACCTATTTCAGAGTCCAATAGGAATTATTGGACCTGAACCAGAATTGACTCTATGAAAAGGTCTAAAATAGTACCCCAAACTTGTGTTAAAAAATGGACCACAACCTAGGGTTGAGAACAACGAACACACAACATATGCTTAAATTCACAATTTCAATGAACCAAAGGATCCAAGTTTAACACATCAGAAGCAAGAGGGCTAAAGATGGGTCAAGTCGAAGGTTAACATCCCTAAAATGATCCAGGGCACCCTTCATGGAGCCCTTGACGGGCTGTGAAGGGGTACCACAGCTTGTGGTGGTGCTCGTGGAGCCTTTCAGAGCCTCGCCAAGAAGAGCTTCCCTCCCACGAGCCTTTAGACGGCTCATGGTGTGCTTTACACCTTGTGGTGGTGCCTGTGAAGGGGAGGCGGAACCGACCCAAAGGTTATCCCCTTCTCACAGATCTCCAGATGGGTTGTGAAGGGGAAAACAACCCGCAAAGCTGGACATGAGGTAGGCCATGACATCTAGGGGTCTTCCCAAACCAATGGTCCAAGGTCATGACTGCCCAAATGATTCATGGACCCTGAGATGCCTCATGATGCCCTTCATCCGGGGTTCACGTCATCTGTAAGTTAGGGACAATTTGGTCTTTTCCTAATTATTTTATCTTGATAATATGTCATTTTGACCTCTTTTAATATCCCTATATAAGTGTTTTAACCCCAAAATTTCCCAATTGAAATCATTCTCTCAAATTTACAAAAAGAAGAACAAGTCTTCCTCTCAAAAATATTTCTCTCTCTAGAAAGCTTAAAGAAAAAGGGTCCAGGCTAGGGTTTGCAAGTCAAGTCTTCTAATCCTCCATTGAAGTTAAGAAATTTACATTGAGGTATAATGGTTTTCATCCATGAATCCCTTTCCTCCACGGAGTTCCCAACTTCTCCAATTTTCAAAGTTAGAAATCCCCAATTGAGTTTTGGTTTTTCTTCTATGTTATGGGTTCTCTTTATTATTGATTTAATTGATTGATATATGATATTTTATGCATGAATTGAGTTAATCTCTTGTTTTTATGATGATCCCCCATGAACCCATGTAATTCCCATATTTTTCCAAGTTATGATCATATGACGTGGGTTTTGGATTATGAAAGAAGAATTTATGAAATCAAGCATGTCTCATAGAATTTATGTAAATGTTTTAAGGATTCTTTGAGAGTTAAGTATTAATGATATTGTTATTGTTGTGTTGTTGAAAGGATTTCTCTTACACACATGAAAGCATTATTGTTAAAAGTTTTCTCACATAATAAGGGTTATTAGGGTTAAAAGATCTTCTAACCTAAAATGAACTAATGTTAAGGAGCTATTCTAATGTTGAGGCAAGTGACGATTACCCATGCTCTCTAACCGAAAGACAAGATGCGATTACCCATGTCACATGATGTAAGGACAAGAGGCGATTACCCATGTTCCTTTAGGAACTAAGATGAATATGATTAAGAACTATTCCGTGGAGGTTAAACTTAGTACCGAGTGGACAAGTGGTGATTACCCTTGTCCCATAAACTATGCTCAAACATAGGATTGTTTAGATTGACATTAGCTAGTGGATCGACATAATCTAGAAGTTCATGGTCCTTACCTTGGCAACTAGGACAACTCTTTCTGGTGTGGGATACACCGAATTCCATGTTGATATCTCACATGGTCTTATATGTCAGTTAAGACTACTTCCCATAGGAAATGATGAACTAAGGTTACTTCAAGAAGTATCTTATGTATGTTTTAAGATGCTGTTCACTTGCATTGATCATGTCTTACGACTTATCTTTTTCAACATTCAAGATTTATGTTTTAGCTTGATCATTGAATGCTCATGAAAATGCTCCTTATTTATTAGCATGACTTTATATGTTTTTATGCATGGCTATCATATTTGGTACATTTTTGTACCAACACATACCCTTGCCTACATTTTCCCAAATGTAGGGTACGATAGTCAAGGTTCCCAGTTTCGTGGCTAGAGTAAGGTTGAGGAGATTACAAGCTTTGGTAAGTCCTCATGCTTCGAGGACCGGGCATTTTTTATTTTTAGTCTTTCTTTACTTTCAGTTTTGGATCATGATGTACGGGCAACGCCTATTTTCAATTTTATGTACTAGATGGCTTTGAAACGATGTTTAGATTTCTGTTTTTCTCTATAAAACACTGATATGTTGAAATTGTTTTAAATCTCTTTATTTTACTATTTTGTATGCTGAAAGCTAATAGGCTTGTAGTGGGCCTCTCGAGGTCATATACGCTATGTTACGCCTAGAAGATACCTTGGGTTGTGACAAACTTGATAATCATAGCACAAGGTTTATAATGGTCCTAGAAAGTCTCATAAGCCACGTTGAGCAGAATCTTGTTCATGGGTGTGAAGGGTGCCACATTTATGAATGAGAGGCTACAAGATGTTAAGGAAACTCCACTTCTTTCATTACTCTAAAGTCGTGCGATAGAGTTTAACTCTATAAGGTCTCTCTAATCCTTATCTAATGTTCTTGAGAAAATGTCTATTCGAAGAGCTTATGCTAGAAGGAATGCGGGAGAGAATGTCGAACAAGAAGCTCCTCCTCAAGCTCGTCAAGCTCTGGTCGACCCTTTGGCCGAGCAAGTGACTAATACAGAGTTTAGGGCTGCTTTTCAAGTATTGGCTCAAGCCGTGACGGCCAACACCAATATGGAGTTTGTAGTTCCTGTGAACCCAAATGTGAGTACAGTGACATCTAGAGTGAGGGACTTCACTAGTATGAATCCCCCGGATATTCATGGTTTTAAGGTTGAAGAAGACCCTAAAGAGTTCATTGATGAGATTTACAAGGAGTTGATGAACATGGGAGTAACGTCGGCGGAAAAGGCGGAATTGGTTGCTTATCAACTTAAGGGGGTGTTACTCAAATATGGTTTAACAAATGGAAAGAGGGGAGATCAGAAGATGCGGGTCCTCTCGATTGTGAAAAGTTCAAAGTTGCTTTCCTTGATATGTTCTTTCCCCTTGAGATGAGGGAGGCAAAGGTACTTGAATTCGTCAACCTTCATCAAGGAAATATGAGTGTGAAGGAATATGATTTAAAGTTCACACAACTATCTTGATATGCTCCCACCATGGTTGCCGATCATAGGGCAAGGATGAGTAAACTTATTTCAGGAGTTTCTGAAATGGTCGTCAAAGGATGTCATACCGCCATGCTCATAAGTGACATGGGAATTTCTCATCTCATGACTCATTCTCAACAAATTGAAGAGGTGAAACTTAAGGAAAAGTCTAGGGAGGCAAACAGGGCTAAAATCAGTGATGATAATTTCTCACATTCAAGGTCAAATGGACAAGGCTCAAAGTTCCAAAAATGGTTTTCCAGTCACGATTACTCCAATGCTCCATCTAATTTCAACAAAGATAGGGTGTCTAACCCTAAGCCTCAACGAGGGAATGATAGTGGATCTTCATTGCTTGCTTGTGCTAAATGTGAAAGGAAGTATGAAGGCAAGTGTTAGCGGGTTCCAATACTTGTTTTGGTTATGGTAAGATGGACCACAAGATAAGATATGTCCTTCAGTTTCTAATAATGATGGAGATAATCGTCGAAGGGATCAACCTAATCCTTCATCCGAACCTACTGGAAGTCGAAAGAAAAATAGATTTTATGCACTTCAAACTCTTGGTGAACAAGAGGGTTCTCCCGGTGTGGTTACTGATATGTTGAAAGTCTTCCAACTTGATGTTGATGTTTTACTTGACCTTGGTGCTACCTTTTCTCTTGTGATGCCATATGTGGCTATGAGGTTTGATATTTTTCTGTATGTGTTGTTAGATCCTTTTTTTGTCTCTACCCCGTTAGTGATTCTGTTGTGGCTAAGAGGGTCTATAGAAAGTGCCCTGTTTCCTTGTTCCATAGAGTTACTATTGTTGATCTGGTAGAGCTTGATATACTAGATTTTGATGTTATTATTGGTATTGATTGGTTGCATTCATGTTATGCTTCTATTGATTGTAGAACTCATGTAGTCAAGTTTCAGTTTTCGAATGAGCTTGTCCTAGAGTGGAAAGGGGGAAATTCTATGCCTAAGGGTCAATTTGTCTCGTCTTAAAGCTAGAAAGATGATTTCTAAGGGTTGCATATACCATATATTTAGGATGAGGGATGTAGATTCTAAAACCCCTACTCTCTAGTTGGTCCCTGTGGTTAATGAATTTCCAAAAGTATTTCCAGATTATTTACCCGGTATTTCTCTCGAAATGGAAATAGACTTCGGTATTGCCCTTTTCCCTGATATACAACCTATCTTTATTCCTCCTTACTAAATGGCCCCGGTAGAAATTAAGGAATTAAGTGAGCAATTAAAAGTTTGTTGGATAAGTGTTTCACCTGACCAAGTATCTCCCCATAGGGTGTTCCAGTTTTGTTTGTGAGAAAGAAAGATGGTTCACTCCGTATGTGTATCAACTACCGACAATTGAATAAGGTTACTGTTAAAAATAAGTATCCTCTCCCAAGAATAGATGAATTGTTTGATCAACTTCAATGAGAAAGTTGCTTCTCTAAGATTGACCTCCAATCGGGTTATCACCAATTGAGGGTGAAAGAAGATGACATTCCGAAGATGGCTTTTCAGACTCGATATGGCCATTATGAGTTTTTGGTAGTTGTTTGGTTTGACTACTGTTCCGGCGACATTTGTGTATTTGATGAATAGGGTGTTTAAACAATACCTTGACATGTTTGTTATTGTATTCATTGATGATATATTGATTTATTCGACAAGTGAGGATGACCACATTAATTATTTGAGGATTGTGTTGTATGTCCTTAAGGACCAACACCTTTTCGTGAAGTTTAGCAAATGTGAGTTTTGGTTTAGGTCCGTGGGTTTTTTGGTCATATTGTTTCAAGTAAGGGTATTGAGGTAGATTCTAAGAAGACACAAGTGGTGAAGAGTTGGCCTAGATCTCTGTCCCCTTTGGATATTAGGAGTTTCTTGGGTTTAGTTGGTTACTACCAAATGTTTGTTTAGGGGTTTACTTCGACTGCCTCTCCATTGACCACATTCACTCTAAAAAAGGCTAAGTTCATATGGACCGAAGCATGTGAAAAGAGTATTCAGGAATTGAAGGATAAACTTACTTCGACTCTTCTCTTAAAAATTAATAAAGAGTTTATTATTTATAGACTTCAGAAAATAGTGCTGGCGGATTTCTCGACAAGGTTAGTCGGAGTAGCCAATTAACTCGGTGATTTGTCCTTTGGTGTAGTTCGTCGCCGTCTTGCACCAACCTTCAGCATCGTTGTGCTATGTGTCACTAGGAGACTTAGTACTGCTTAGCGGAACTGCTCGGTGATGCACCGACTACTCTTTTTTCCACCGACTTGATCCTTTCCTTCAGGGCTCAGCACACTGGAACAAAGGGTGAAGTGCGTCCCTTCGGCGAATCATCAAGGGTGCTTGGCGATGCTCAGGCTTCAGCTTCTTTGTTCTTTTCAGCCCTTTCGTTCCTTTGTGCGCCTAAGTGTCCATGCTGCCACCAAAACTTCAAATACCTGAAACGTAAGTGCTTTCATCAAATGTTTAGAATAGATAAGCATTTGAGGACACTATTTCTATTAAAATAAAACCCTAAATGAGTCCAATTTGTGGACTCATCAATACCCCAACTTAAACTTTTACTTGTCCTTAAGTAAACTCAAGTTCAGCCGTACAAAAAGGGTGTCTCAAATAGTGCTACACAAGACTCAATCATGAATGCACACAACAAGACTCAATTTACTTATGCAAGGATCAATTGTGTACTCAAAGATTAAAGTTGTGACACACAATTATCAAAGATTCTCATGCTCGCAATACTTGCTACTTGTGCAAGTTCAAGCGCAACAAAAAGTATATAAATGCCCTCACATAAAGAATGATTCCTTATTCACACAAAGAGGTTAATCAATTCAAGATCAGGAATCAGATGCAACACTCACACTCAAAAAGAGGAACACAATGCATGTTTTCACCCATAGGCTTGCCCTTATTTTCCAATTGATCTTCGGTTCGGCTCACTCAAGATCAAAAAGGTCTTTCTAAGGCTTTTAATGGGGTTGAGCGCAAAGGTATGGCCATTTAGGCTCAGTGACTTTTTCCTCCTGAGATGTGGTATTCTCAAGGCATTCCCTTGTTTTCCTTTATCAATTCTTTTTCTAGTGCTTCTAAGTCATCTTTTTATTCACCTCCATGGATTGCTTGGAAACCCGATTTCTCTTGTACTTTATTCCACAACCACTTTTTTTTCCGAAGGGGTTCCATTATTATGCAACACCATGGGTTAAGGGAGACTTTCCTTGCAGTTCTTGACTTCTTCTTTTCTTTTTCACCACGCCCCCAACTTAGGCTTTTGGCCTAAGTTGGCTATTCGCTAAACCACAATCAAGAGGATTATAGGTATTGGGTCAAGTAAGGTCTAGGGTTCATCAAGGTTCTTCCAAAGAAAGGTAAGGCTCAAAGGGTGTTCAAGAGAGTTTCACACGCTCACGGGTCGGCCACAAAAGAGGTATATGTCAAATTTGGCTCACACTCTTCAAAAGTTGCCTAAGATCATTTCAAGAGCATACCTTACTAAATCAATCAGACTAACAGGGCAAATTCTAGGTTTATTCATGCAAGGTTTGAAGTAAGCTCATCACACAAGACATCGACACTTAAGTCAAACAAGACCACACACTTTCGCTAGTGTGCAACAGTCATTACAAGAGAATCAATTCGATAAATGGCTAATCTCAACGAGATGCAAAGAGCTCAAATATTGTTTATGCAACTTCATTTGGTCTCATCGTAGCCGTACATTCATGTTCGTTCAATTGAGAGCACTATTCAAGTCCTCAGTATTGATCAAAATCGAGACTCAAATTTTTGCAACAGAACATGCAAATTCAACTCACGAGGGGTGGCAAAAATGTGAGAAAAATTCAAAATTTCTCGGAAGGGGTCAGAATAATTTTGTAATTAAAAACAAAAGGAGCCTCAAGCTCAAACATCCACATAAATAGATAAAACACAATTTTAAAACAGAACAACACAAATACAAACACAAAACATGACTATCAACACAAAAGTAGTGGGCCTCACCCCACCACAATTAAAAGAAATTGTCCTCAAATGCAAATGAAAGTAATTCAATGGCTAAAATAACACAAGACAGAGATGGTTGTAGAGAAATGTCCTGTCTATACAGTCTCTCCATCTGTCGGGGCGGCATGTTCCTTCTTTTTTACTTTAGGTCTGACTCTATTTTTTTCTTCAAGTATGATCCTTCGATGATTTCAACATTGAAAGAGGAAGGAAATGTGGGGATATTAGGCGATCCACTAAGTGGTTTGGCGAACTCTATACAGCTTTGCTAAGCAATTCATGCTCCTATTTTCAACCCACTGTCTCAAATGATCTGCAGCTTCTTGATTCATTCTTGTGTAAATATAAGTCAAACAGAAGGGAAACCTAGCCTAATCAAACATAGCCCTTTGCTGATATGGTGGTTCAGAAGCATACAAACTTGTCATCAATCACACAATATCTTCACTCGGGTGTCATCTCTATCCATCATCATCATATCAGCTCTGCATTTTGATTTCAAAGTCAAATGAGAGGGTATTGGGTATGGTCGATTCTCCTCTTGCGATGGCTACTCCAGAATTGACTAGCTTATTAGGGGAATGCGGATAGATAAAAGTGCACAAGTTTATAAATTAAACCCATTTTTGAATGTTGTCTAATTCATGCACATCTGGTGTTCTCAGTCATGATCGCCGAATTGTTTGGCGGGTCGCCAAGTGGCTTGTTTCGCTGAATTCACAAAGCTCTCCAAAAATCTTGGGGTTTTAAACAACGGCCTTAGTCGAGACCGCTGAAAGAACCGGTGATTCACCAATGGTTACATCTGCTAGCCGAGTTAATCAAAGTTTTCAGTTCATGTGGAGATCCCAATAGCGGTCTTCATCGAAATCACCAACACTGTTGGTGATTCACCAATAATTTCTATCGACCATCGAGTTTTACATGATCCAATCTGAAGACATCTAAAGTCAGTTGGCGGATAAAATCTGGGGCACCGAGTGTCTCGACGATTCACCAACTGGACCTGTTGTTCATCCCCCTGCACTTTTCAGAGCACCTTCAACACTTCAATCTGTAAAACCAACACATCATTATTCTACCGATACGCAAATAAAAGAGAACAAAAGGTTTTGGGTTGCCTCCAAAACAACACCTTAGTTAACATCATGGCACGACGCAACTCAACTGAAGAATCCAAGAGACCCAACTCCAAATCTTGAAAATGAAAACCCTCTTTTCCTCCACGTCCCCAAAAACCCTCTCACTTAGAGCAAAAAGTACTATTCTATATGGAAATTATAATAATTGTTCGACTCTCTTCTTTCAAATTAATAAAGATTTTAGTATTTATAGACTTCAGAAAATAGTGTTGGTGGATTGCTCTACCAGGTTAGTAGGACGCGCTGATTAACTCGACGATTCGCCATTTGGTGTAGTTCGTCGCCATCTTGCACCAACCTTCAGCATCGTTGTGCTCTGTGTCATTGGGCGACATAGTATTGCTTAGCGGAACTGCTCGGTGATGCGCCGATTGGTCCCTTTTCCGCTGACTTCATCCTTTCCTTCAAGGCTCAGCACATTGGAAGAAAGGGCGAAGTGCGTCCCTTCGGCGAATTACCAAGCATTTTTGGCGATGCTCAGGCTTCAACTTCTTTGTTCTTTTTTAGCCTCTTTCTTACTTTTTGTGCCTAAGTGTCCATGCTTCCACTAAAACTTCAAATACCTGAAACTTAAGTGTTTTCATCAGATGTTTAGAATAAATAAGAATTTGAGGACACTATTTCTATTAAAATAAATCTCTAAATGAGTCCAATTTGTGGACTCATCAGCACACGACGACAACATGAGTCAATTTGGGTTATAACAGATCGAACGACGAAATCAGCTCATTTCATTCCTATCAAGATTTCTTATTCAGGAGGACTATGCCAAGTTTTATTTGAAGGAAATGGTGAGGCTATATGGAGTTCCCCTATCCATTATCTCAGATCGTGGTACCTAATTCACTTCTTAGTTTTGGAAGTCTTTCCAAAGGGGTCTTGGTACTCGTGTTTAGCTTAGTACAACCTTTCATCCACAAACCAATGCAAAAGTGGAGTGTACTATCCATACTTTGGAAGATATGTTGAGAAAATGCATAATTGACTTAAAGGATAATTGGGATGATCACTTGCCTTTGATTGAGTTTGCGTATAACAATATCTACCATTCAAGTATCGGTATGGCCCCATTTGACTCTCATTATGGTAGGAGGTGTAATCTCCTATAGGGTGGTTTGAAGTGGGCGAAGTCGCTTTGATAGGCCCCGAGTTGGTACATGATGCTACGAAGAAAGTTCGACATAGTAGATAAAGGTTGAAAACAACTCAATGTCGATAGACGTCATATGCCAATTTTAGAAGAAGAGATCTTGAGTTTGATGTTCATGATTGGGTCTACTTTAAAATTTCATCGATGAAGGGTGTAATGAAGTTTTGTAAGAAAGGGAAGCTTAGACCTCATTATGTAGGACCATATCAAATTTTGAGGCGTATTGGTAAGGTTACTTATGAACTAGAATTTCCTAATGAATTGGGATCGGCGTATCAAGTTTTTCATGTCTCCATGTTGAAGAAATGTATTGGTAATCCGATGTATGTAGTTCCTTAAGATGGTTTGGGAGTTAAGGAAAATCTTTCTTATGAGGATGTCCCGGTTGAGATTTTAGACAAACATGTCAAGAAGTTGAGAAATA
Source organism: Solanum sparsipilum (assembly GCA_029582215.1). NCBI lineage: Eukaryota > Viridiplantae > Streptophyta > Magnoliopsida > Solanales > Solanaceae > Solanum > Solanum sparsipilum. The sequence goes on along the minus strand of JAKRZT010019748.1, from coordinate 10,934 downwards.
AAGAAGTTGCTTCCGTGAAAGTTTTTTGGAGGAATCAGATAGTTGAGGGTGCTACTTGGGAGGCCTAGGATGATATGATGTCTTGTTATCCTCATCTCTTTCCTTCTACCCCTACTCTAGCTTGAAGTATTGAGTTCCTCATGGTTTACTCTTTTGGTGTCATGTGTCTTAAATGCTCCCATGATTTCCTCATTTATGCATATTTATGAAAAAGCTTAAGATTTGAGAAAATGAGTCAACTTGATTGATTTCTACATGTTTATGCGCATTTGAGTATGAGTCGCATATAGACTTCATGATATGATGTTTTGAACATGCCTTAGATTGGAGTTGATGTTTCCTCCTCGGATGTGTGCATTTTATGTGATTACATGCATGTTGCGCCTCTAGGTTAAGATTTTACCTTCTTTATAATGTCTTTAATCTCATTTGAGGATGATTGATCCCAATGGGGAGATAATGTAACACCTCAGAATCAAGAAGGCTAATAAAGGGGAGCCAGGGCACCCTTCATGGAGCCCTTGACGGTCCGTGAAGGGGTATTAGTGCTCGTGGAGCCTTCCAGAGCCGGCCCAAGAGGGGTTCCCCTCCCACGAGCCCTTAGACGGCTCGTGGTGTGCCTTACGCCTCATTGTGGTGCCCGTGAAGAGGAGGCAGAACCCACCCCAAGGCTAACCCCTTCTCATAGACCTCTAGAAAGGTCATGAAAGGGAAAAACGACCTGTGAAGCTGGTCTTGAGGTGAGACAAGACATCTAGGGGTCTTCACAAGCCACTGGTCCAAGGGCCACAACTACTGAGACGGCTCGTGGAGCCTGAGATGGCTCGTGAAGCCCGCAATCTGATGGTTCGTGTTAGCTGTAAGTCAGGGACAGTTGGTTCTTTTCCTAATTATTCTATCTTGATACTATGTTGTTTTGCCCTCTTTTAGAACCCCTATAGAAGTGTTTTTACCCAAAATTTCCCTATTGAAATCATTCTCTAAAATTTATAAAAGAAGAACATGTCTTCCTCTCCAAAATATTTCTCTCAAAAGCTTGAAGAAAAAGGGTTCAAGCTAGGGTTTTCAAGTCAAGTCTTCTAATTCTCCATTGAAGTTAAGAAATTGGCATTGAGGTATGATGGTTTTCATCCATGGAGCCCTTTCCTCCATGGATTTCCAAACTTCTCCAATTTTCAAAGTTAGAAATCCCCAATTGAGTTAGGGTTTTTCTTCTGTGTTATGGGTTCCCTTGATTATTTATCTAATTGATTAAACCATGATCTTTTATGCATTAATTGAATTAGTCTCATATTTTTATGATGATCCCCCATGAACCCATGTAATTCCAATGTTTTTTCAAGTAATGATAATATGATGTGGGTTTTGGATTATGAAAGATGAATTTATGAAATCAAGCATGTTCTCACGGAATTTATGTAAATGTTTAAAGGATGCTTTGAGAGTGAAGTATCAATGATGTTGTTATTATTGTATTGTTGAAAGGATTTCTCTTATACATATGAAAGAATGATTTGGAAAGGTTTTCTCACATAATAAGGGTTCTTTGGTTGAAAGGTCTTCTCACCTAAAATGAACCAATGTTAAGGAGATATTCTAATGTTGAGGCAAGTGGCGATTACCCATGCTCTTTCATTGAAAAAAAAAAGGCGATACCCATGTCACATGATGTAAGGACATTAGGTGTGATTACCCATGTTCCTTTAGGAAATAAAATGAATATGATTAAGAACTATTTCGTGGATATTAAGCTTAGTACTGAGTGGACAAGTGGCGATTACCCATGTCCCATAAATTATGTGCCAACATAGGATTGTCTAGATAAACATTAGCTAGTGGGTACACATAAGTTATAAGTTCATGGTCCTTACCTTGGCAAGTAGGACAACTTTTTTTGGTGTGGGAGACACCGAATTCCATGTTGATAGCTCACAAGGTCTTATATGTCGTTTAAGGCTACTTCCCACAAGCAAGTTATGATGAACTAAGGTTACTTCAAGAAGCATCTTATGTATGTTTTAAGATGTTGTCAACTTACATTGAGCATGTTTTACGACTTATCTTTTCCAACATTCAAGATTTATGTTTTAGCTTGATCATTGCATGCTCATGAAAATGCCCCCATTTAGCATGACTTTATATGTTTTTATGCATGGCTATCATACTTGGTACATTTTTGTACTAACACATACTCTTGTCTACATTTCCCCAAATGTAGGATTCGACATTCAGGTTTCCCAGTTTCATGGCTAGAGTAGGGTTGCGGAAATTTTGAGCTTTTATGAGTTTCGAGGACATGGAATTTATTGTTTTCAGTCTCTCTTTACTTTCAGTTTTGGATCATGATGTACTGGCTATGCCTAGATTAATTCTTCTGTACTAGATGGCTTTGAGATGATGTTTAGATTTCTGATTTTCTGTATAAAATTATGAGATGTTGAAACTGTTTTAAATCTCTTTATTCTACTATCTAATATGATGAAAGATAAGTGGATTGTATGGAGCCTCTCGGCGTCTTATACACCATGTTACACCTAGGGGCTACCTTGGTTCATGACACCAAGGCAACCACCTATAATATAATTTTACCAGAGCATAGCCTTCACAATTCCGGACGCATATGACTTTGGATCACCTAATTCAGAGGAAAAATGAGAGAGAAATTAGCATAGCTCCAAGGTTACTATCAAAGCGGATATCACATCTGGTCTTTAAAAAAAGACCATATAGAAATGCTCTTCGTAACACTGCCTAGATGGAACACGATTGTAGAGAACAAGAAGGTTTCCCTATGCAAATATGAAAATAAGCCTACAAATGTGATAAAAAATAAAGATAGGGTCCCACGAACGCGACTACTCCCTTTGAACGCAAAGACTAAGTGGCCTAACCCTTCACAAATGTGGTCTTGACCCAGCTGTGGTGAACAATTCTCCTTGTCTACAAAAATACGATCCTAGTATATATATCATTAGTATGATTCCTTTTCGGTCCAACTTTCTCTTTTGGTTGTGGACGATCATGAGGTGGGATGTATCAATATTTGTCAGCTTCATGATCTCTCCAATCAGAGCTTCTATCATGCCTATCTCTCCACCCATAATTTCTTACCATAGTCTAAAATTGGTTCCCACTCTATCTAAGATATTTCAGATGAGAACTCCTCATTTGACTCCCCATGTATTGCACATCATCATTGTATAATGCCTCAAATTTGGCATCATCCGATAATCACCCACTGTTTGTACTAACTGCATTTACCAATTTCAATCCACTGATTTCACGTATCAGGACACCTGACCTAATTCTAAGTGTCAACGATCGTTAGTTAGTGTAATAACCTAACTAAATGAGTAGGGGTTGAATACCACATGGTGTGGTACACGTTTGAGAATCAATAAGAAAGTACGAATATGCTCAAATAAATCATAGGAATAGACATTGTCGAAAAAAAAACATAATTCAAATTAAGGGTGACACGAATGTCAAATAACAGGGTTTTTTTTATTGTAATTATCAACTACAACAACATCAAAAAACACGAATTTAACAATAATGTGACGGGTTCTTGGAATGTGATTCGATTATAGGCTAATATAGATAAATAGGTAATTGCAATTAGTAGTAAATAGCTGTAAATCAGCGAATAAGCTAGACTTTAGTGGGGATAAACTTTCTCTCGAACAATTTACCCCGAATCAAGTCATTTTCTCTCGAACACCAACAAGCTAGCAAATAAGAACAACCTATACTTTAGTCCATTCACTCTTTCGAGCTGAATGTGTGGAAAAGGATTTAGGATTCACTCTCTCTCGAGCTGAACCCATGACAACCCAATACCTACAGACCATAAATTTAGTAATCTTGGTTTTAAGACCTCTCTCTCAAACAAGCCAAAAACACGAAGGTAGGACTGCATTTGCAACTACAATCCTTTAATTTTAACCACAATTACTGATTGAAATCACTTCTAAATAGCATTTAAACTAATAATTAGCAATACCCATAAGATAAATCAACCCATACTCACATAATCACACCCCAAGAGATGGGATTTTAGCTAGACATCATAAAAAGATAGAAATTGTTACCAAATTATGTTTCCATCAACTGGGTAAGATTAATTTCGTCTTTACAAAGGTCCAAATTGAAGAATCTCAAAGACCCACTTCCAATATCTCAAACATGGAAAACATCAATTCTTCAAAGCTAAGGAAAAGTTGTCTCAAAACTAAGAATTGAAACTCAAAAATTACTCTAATGAATGTTCAGAATAAAATTTGATATTAAACATAATGTTTGAAAATGTATTTATAGTTGCCAAAAATATGCTGTGAAGGACCATTCGGCACAGTAAGTCGGGATCGCCGATCAGCTCGGCGATCCTCCCTTTGGTCAGTTCCATCGCCTTTTCGCTTTGGCCTTAGCATCCTCAAGTTCTGTAACTTTGGGCGATCTAAAACTGCATCGCGGAACCACTCAGCGACACGCTGACTGTTCCTTTCTCTCACCGACTTGATTTTCTCCTTAAGGGCTTAGCACACTGGAACTTTAGGTGAGATAATAGCCATTCAGCGACTCGCCCAATGGATTAAGCGATCACCATGCCTTTTTTTCTTTGTTCTTTCAGCTGCCTTGTTCCTTTTTGCCCATAAGTGTCCATGCTTTGTTCCTCAATCCATATACCTAGAAATCAAGGGTTTTACATCAGTTATTGGCACAAAATAAGCATTTGAGGACACTAAATCTATCAAAATAAAGCCCTAAATGAGTACAAATTATGGACTCATCAACATCCCCAACTTAAACTTTTTCTTGTCCTCAAGTAAAACTCAAGTTCAGCATTTCAAAGAGGATGTCTCAAATAGTGCTACATAAGACTCAATCATGAATGCATACAAAAAGACTCAACTTACTCATGCAAGGATCAATTGTGCACTCGAAGATTCAAGTTGTGACTCACCCTTATCAAAGATTCTCTAGTTCACCATACTTGCTTCAAATGCAAGTTCAAGCTTAACAAAGGTACTCAAATGTCCTCACACAAATAATGATTCCATATTCACACACAATGGTTCAATAATTTATAGCTTCAGAATCACTATCAACACTCACACTTACAAAGATGAACACAATGAATGATTTCACCCATAGGTTTTCCCTTATTTTCCAACCAACCATTGTTTTAGCTCACTCAATATCAAAAAGGTCTTTTGAAGGCTTGTAATAGGGCTGAGTGTAAAGGTATGGTCATTTAGGCTCAGTGGCTTCTATCCTCATAAAATATGGTATGAACAACACTTCTTTTCCTTCTTCTCATCATTCTCATTTATGCTCATCGGTCACCCCATTATTCACTTTCCATGGAATACCAGACACCCCATTTTCTTTGCACTTTCACAACTTTATTTCAAACTTTTTCATTATTTTTCTTTTTCATTATTCTTCCCTTTTTATTTTTTTAATATGTATGGAGGGGTTCCATATTTCTCAAAACCATTGGTCAAAGGGGACTTCTTTGCACTTCTTGATTTACCTTTTCTTTTCACCACACCCCCAACTTAGGCTTTTGGCCTAAGTTGGCTATTCACACAAACCATATCTCATGAGGATTAAGGATGAAGGGATAAAGGAAGTTTACAATTTCATCAAGTTTCTTCCAATGAAAGGCTAAGGCTCAAAATGTGTTCAAGCGAAGTTCACACACTCACAAGGTAGGCCACAAAAGAGGTATAATGTCAAATCGTTTCACTCTTTAAAATTATTACCTAAGATCATTTCAAGAGCTTGCATCACTTAGTCAATCGGACCAACGGGGAAAATTCTAGGTGTCATCACACATGGTTCACGGTAATCTCATCACACAAGGCATTGACACCAATGTAAAACAAGACTCCACAATTTCGCTAGTGTGCAATGTTCATCACAAAAGACTCAATTTTATAACTGGCTAGTCAATACGAGATGCAAAAAGTTCACATATTGCATATGCAACTTCATTTGGCCTCATCATAGCTGCACATTCATTTGTGTTTGATTATGAGCACTATTCAAGTCATCAGTATTGATCAAGACCGATACTTAAATTTTCAAGAGAATAGCCACATTAAAACACAAACAAAAGGTGGCACAATTTTTTTTGGAAGGGTCCAAAAATCATTTACAATTAAAACGAGGAGCCACAAGCTCAAGCATCAACAAAATACAATGCCAAAACATAATCAATAACACAAACCCAAATATATAACAGAACAATAATCACAAAAGGTGGGCCTCACCCTACCACAAAACAAAAGCTATTTGTCCTCAAATGCAAGAAAAATATCCAAAAGTCAATAAAAATAAGACAAAGAGGGAGGTAAAAAGAATCCTATCTAAGCAGTCGCTCCATCTGTCGGGGCATCAGTACTCGATGTACCACTATGAACCTGGGGCTCAGTACCACCAGCTCTACTAGGGTCAGCCAAAGGCGTATCTACCAAAGAAGTCTGCACAGTTGCATCGATCATTGCCTCATCAGTCTCTGTAAGTCCTTCGTAAGAAACCTCCTCAGTAACCCCAATCATCTCCTCATCTATCTCCGCCTCAGACTCAGGATCAACTACCTCCTTAACTCAAACATCATCTCCGGTGGTCACCGGAGGCATATTTGGCTCAACTGGCACATATAAGATCTCCACCGTCCCAAAAATAATAGACATGTCGATGGACTTCAGCTGGTCCACATCTCTCCTCAGTGCAGCAATAGAGGCCTTTAGAGTTGTCACCTCCTCGGTGGTTCCTTGGCCACGATCGCACACTGTTATCCTAGCTGCAAGGGCATCAATGGTAGAACTTAAGGGTGTCACATCATCAACAAGGGCTGTATAAATCATGTTCGTAATGGAGGCCTCAAGTCTAGTGGCACGACGATCAGTAGAATGGGCCAGCTGCCTTATCCGTAGTAATGCAGCCTGAGTGAGCGGGGGCTGGGAGGCAGTACCAGCAGCACCAGATTTGGGAGACAATGGAGAAGGAGAGGAATAAGGAGTATCAGAAGGGACAACACTAGAAGTACCTGAAGGCCCAGGGTCCGGAGTAGGAAAAGGTTCCTCTGCAGGTAATGCATACCGGGGAAGAGTCCACCGGGGCTGCCTTCTTCTTCTCTGCTTCATCCATCAAGTACTCCGCCTCGATTCTCCGATATCAGTAGAAGTTGTGGGAATCACTTCCACATCCTTATTCTTATCTCTAGGAACTCGATCCCATCTGCACAGCTCGATGATAAATATCGGAAAGGGAAGGGGTGTCTACCTCTACTTGGCCCTCATAACCATCTCCTGTTCCATAATCATCCCCAGATTTATCCTCATCTCATCAATGACGTAATCCAGATAAGCGGCCTTGGCATGGTGGGAATTTGACAAGTTCCAGGATGGCATGATAGTACTACTGATGAAGCCAATCCAGAACCTTGCACATATGTTTAGATCCTTCTTCTCAATCGGTGTTCCAATCTCAAGCCACTTGGGAGTCCCGTATGATATCAGCGGGGCCAACCACTTCTTCATGTTTTCAAGTGTCTTTGTTTTGATTAGATGCTAGCAGTCATCATCAATACGTGTTGAAACACCCAAGACTATATTGATAGCATCACTATCACATTTCACCTTCCCGCCTCTGACAACCACATAGTCAATCGGCTTGAATTTTGTTGTTGGATTCTTCCCTTGTGGTATCAAGGCACTGTAAGCACTGTAGAATTTTCTAACCCAACTCGAAATTAATGGGCCACGGGGATTGGTGAAGAGCTGGAATTTGTGGAACTTCAGGCAGCTTATAATGTCTGGATATTTGTTGATGACTCCATCAGTGGACAACCTCTTTTCTTTAATGATTGTCCTTAACCCCTCAGTTTTCAGTCTATTCATAGACTTGGGAGGAGGACCCTGTACCGATGGTGCTAAGACCACAACATGTGTTGTAGCAGTAGGAGGAGTGGTGGTGGCCTAAGGAGTACTAATCCTAGCCGGATCATTCATCTTTTTGGATCGCAGCTCTGCCCTCTATGCTACTTCTAGCTCATTATCCTCAGGCTCAGAAGTTGCAGCTTGATGCTCCTAGTGCTCACCCTCACTCTCAGAAGTGGTGAGGTGAGTGGCATAGATACTGTCACTATCGGAGCTTGCCTCTGATGACGCAGGTGCCGGTGCCTTTTCCCTTTTCGTTTCCTTTCCCACCTATTGTGGGATGTTTGGTGGCCTTAGCCCTAGAGAGAGCTGCATCCTCATTGATTGATATTCTATTGGCCCTCTTGCGGGGCAGCATGTCTCTACCGGACAATTTTGTTCTAGCCATATCTGCAAAGACATCCAAAAGAATTATAAGTAGTTCAATCAAATACACAGGAAATAGTTTCATACAGACTCGTCAAATCGTTCAGCGAGTCACCGAATCTCTTTGGCGAGCTAGATCGAGCTAGCTGAAAGGATTGGCTCAAAAATTTCCAGAAAAAGTGGCATGTTGGCGATGGGAAAGGACTTTCGATGAATTGCTGACAATATTTGGCGAGCAAGAACAAGCCCGCCGAAAGTTACAGTGCATTTTAGGGATTAGAGGCACAAAAAAGGCGATCAAGGAAGACCTTCGGCGAGTCACCGAGTGCACTCGGCAAACTCAGGCTTCTTGCCGAAAGTTACAAAACCTAACTAAAGATTAAGCATGAAAATAAAGGCGATCAAGGGAACTTAGCGAAGCGCCGAGTGGTTCGACGAGCATGACCCAGCTCGCCAAACGACCCAACGTGCCTACTTTCAACCCCAACTTCAAATTTCAACCCCGCATCCCCCGAAAACAAAATCAAACCATGCACCCATACAATTAAACTAAGACCCATTATACCCATGCCCCCGAGATACTCATACTTTTCCCGGTTTGGCCAAATTTGGCCGTTTGACGACTTTTTCCCATAGGAATAATGTCAACCGCTCCATCATTGGGCAAATTACGTCATTTGGCACAAATGTGGGTTACTTAGACTTCACCCGTCTAGACCCAACAACAAGAAAGCCACACCCAATAATTTTAATCACTTTTAATTAGGGAAAACAACGATTTAGGCTTTACAAGCAAGATATTCAAATTAACACGGGCACACGAGCACATAATTATTATTAGAGAGGCCCAGCACACATCACTAAGAAAAAATCAATTGTAATTGAGTAAAATTGCAAATTAAAGATTTGGGGTTCGGAAAACCAACCTTTGAAGCCGAATAATCAAGTTGAAAAGCTAGGCGGCAAAGAAATCCAACTCCGAACACAAACTCGATGACTAAAATTCTATAAAAATGTAGAAATATAGAATAATAAAGTGTGGGTGTGATTTTGGAAAGTTGAAAAGTGAGGGAAAGTGAAAGAGTTTTAACTTTTGAATCTTTGGCCTTAAAAACCGTCCAATTCTCGCCCATTCGGCGACATAAGTTTTGCTGACCGACCCACTCGGCGACACGCCAAGTGGGCATTTACCTCACTGAGTTTTACAGGACCTCCGGTTAATGTGGGGGTCCAAACGGCGGTCTAAGAAGTGATCACCGACCTGGTCGGCGATTTGCCAAGTTGCTCCTGGGCTCGCTGAGATTTACAGACTCCAATTTCAAGATGTCTTGAGTCCAACGACGGTTCAAGTTGGACTCAACGACCTCTTCGACGAGTCACCGACTAGACTTTTAGATCGCCAATTTGCACTTTTCAAACACATTCCACACTTTATCCTGCAAAATCAACACACAATTATTTCAAACTGAAACACAACGCAAATAAAACTTCGGTTGCCTCCCAAGAAGCGCTATAGTTAACATCGTGGCACGACCCAAATCCCCACTTAAGTTCGATTAGTGGGGTTTGCCTCATTTTCATAAAGCAACCCCACTTCTTGCTCTAGGTAAAGACAAGACTACACTTGGCCCATTTGGGACTCTAGTATCTGAATGAACATGGAATGAGAGGTTGTCATCTGATTTAGCATCAAGACATTCTCTCTTATCTCCTCCAACACTCTGTCGTGCTCTTCGACTTTGTGTAGAATGAGTAAGAGGACCTCTTCAATTTTCCCATCCACTTGCTTCTCCATCTTTCGATGATCGTGAGGGGGGATGTACCTGTCCTTATTTTTTGACATTACCTCCAATTTCATGACTTTCTTGGCCGAGACATCTAGTTGAGTCAACAATGTGGCCAATTCTTGGTCTTTCTCTTTCTCCTTGTTGGTCTTGGCCATGTGATCACGGAGTTGAGATGCTTTAGCATAAGGTAGCTAGATGAGACCAACTGGAGAGATTTGGTCAGCCATTATTCTAATTTCGGGGCCAAGACCCCTGTAGAAGCATTCCAAAAGCATCTTATCTTGAATTCCACGAGTTGAGCAATGCTGCAATAGGGCCTTGAATCTCAGCCATAACTCATGGATTGGCTCTCCATCCAATTGTCTGAATCTTAGGATGTTATCCCTAAGAATCACCATCCTGAAAGGAGAGAGGTCCATTTGGTCATTGTTGCTACAAGACATACTCCTTTCTTCTGTTCTAAGCAAGCAACATGAAAACCACAACTACAAGTGAGTAGATTCAGCCATAACTAACAACAATGAAATTCAACTTAATTAAAAATTCTCAAACAACACCACACCCCGACAACGGCCCCATTTTTATTTCAAGTATCAGGACACTTCATCCAATTCTAAGTGTCAACGGTCGTTAGTCAGTATAACAACCCAACTAAATGAGTTGGGGTCGAATCCCACAGGTAGTGGTACATGTTTGAGAATCAATAAAAAAGTACGAATATGCTCAAGTCAATCATAGGAATAGACATTATCGAATAAAAACACAATTCAAATTAAGGGTGACACAAATGTCAAATAACGGGGGGGGGGGGGGGTTGATTTTTATTATCAAC
>JAKRZT010019747.1:0-20298 GCA_029582215.1 Solanum sparsipilum | reverse complement strand
TACTTAATTGTGCTAACCCCTTTCTTTCCCTTTTTGGACTAAAGTGTAGGGATTTGGAGATGATGACATGTCATGGCTATTTGATAGGTTTCTAAGTGTTGAAGATGAAGACTTGGTGAGTCCTCATAGATTCGAGGACAATACCAATATGTTCTTTTATGTCTTTTTAGTATTGTTTAAGTTGTGTACGGGATTAGTCCCGAATTTTGTACTCTAAAGAATTAGATGGTTTTGAGACATCATGTATAAAGTCTAGAAAGTCTTCCGCTTGCTATTTTTTTTTATGAAATGTTTTCTTGGTAAAGAAAATTTTAAATTCCTTATGGTTTTAGTGTCTATGCGATGAATGAATGCTAAGAGGGTTGTATTAGACCTCTTCGAGGTCGAGTACGCCGGTTACGACTAGGGGGTGCTCCCGGGTCGTGACAATTTATTAGATAAACTATATTATTAGACATACATTACTATCATCTATATTAATATTAACTTTACTTTCAAACAATTACATATAATATTAATTTTCATATTTTATATCATATATTATTGAAGATATCATCAGATATACATATACCTTAAAATTAGTTATTTGCATAATTAAATCATCCTCAATTCAAGCTTTTATGTTAATCAATTATTTCTCTCATCGACCTCTATCTCCACCACCGTTTTCTCTCTTTCTTTCTTTCTCCTCTCCACCATGAATTCCACCATTAAATTTTTAAAATTGAAATCCAAAACAACAACATTACAATTTGTGGTTTATCTCTATTTAATCATTTTTATCTCTATTTAATCATTTCCAAAGTCATGTATCCCTAATGGATTTCAATTTGTTTTGTCTTCTAGTTTTTAAAAGTTAAGGTAAAACTCCATTGATGTAGAGTTTTCTTAGTTTTCTTTTATGGCTAGTGATTCTTCAAATGAGAAAAATGTTTATTTATAGTTGCTCGAAAAACAACATGAAAATTACTATTACAATTCTCTATACTTTCAATCGCTTGACTTTGAAAATACAAAAATGCCACAACTTTGACGAACAAAAGAGAAAGATTGTATGTAATTTGTTGCAATTGGAAAGATGGTTTATGCAGTAATTGTGATAAACCTTAATGAGGAGAGGATGAGAATGGGACTTTTTGGATCGGATTGGAATTATTGATGTATTTAGCACATTATTGATGTATCTGGCACATTATTGAGTTAAGTTGTTTATATGTATCCATTTTTTATCAGTGTATCTAATTAAGTATATATGTATCTGAACAGATATACACATGCATTGGAGATTTACACATTATTGGAGATTTACGTATGTATCTGGCACATTATTGAGTTAAGATTATATGTATCTATTTTTTTTATAAGCGTATCTGATTAAGGGTATATGTATTTAACAAAATATACGCATGTATCTGAATAATATTTAGTGGATCTAAGTTGAGAAGTCTAAACTTTACTACATCACCAAAAAAAGAGAGGAGGATTTTGATTGTTTTGATATTTTTTTAGGAGTTTTGATATGTCATATCCTTTAAAGTTGTTGCAAACATGATTTTCTCCTTAATTAATGACTTTCAGTCATGTCTCTTAATTAGGCACACTCCTTAGTTAATGACTTTCAATTATATCTCTTAATTGGACACACTAATTGATACAAGATACATGTATCTGAAAGAGACAGATACATGTATCTGAGACCCAAAATATGGTAAAGAATGTAATATTGCAAACTAGTGTGAATCTAAGTAATTAAATCCTAAAATAGTGAAATTTGTGTAAGTTACCCTTATTTCTTATGCATTATTTGGTTTGATTTATTAAAAATATCATGTATTGCATAAAAAAATTTAAAAATATCCTCCACAATTATATATTGTATCAATGCATATGAGTGTTTTCATTTCTTGTATCAATGTTTTCAACTATATTTACTTTTTGTTATATATTTGTATTATTGTATTTGAGTATTCTTACTTCTTATATTAAATATATATTTTAATGTATACATGATATCAATGTATTTGAGTGAATATATTGTGTATTCATCACTAAAGTTTATATAATTTATATATATGTATTTGGAGAAACTATTGATACTCAGGGACGGAGCTAGCCTGGGGTCAGGAGGTTCATCTGAACCCCTCTGACAAAAAAAATTATAATATTTGTTCATGATTAAACTATTGTTAAAAAATTGATGTTGAACCTCTTTCGACTAGTTTGTGTGTTTATTTCTTCAGATTTTGAACACACTTAGTGAAAAATATGACTCTGTCAATGTTAACACTATGTTCAACTATTGATTTTTCTTTCATTTAGAAATTGAGTTTGAGTAATATTCAATTGTATCTTGTTATTATATCAATGTATTCAAGTGTACTATTTCTTTTTATACATTTGTGTTAGTATATTTAATTGTATTTATTTCTTGTTATATATTGTATCAATGTATTAAATATTTTTGCTTCTTATGTCGTTGTATTCAACGATATTTGTTTCTTGTTATACATTATATCAATATATTTTGAGTGTTTTCGCTTCTTGTATCAATGTATTCAAGTGTATCTAATTTCTTGTTATACGTTGTATGAATGTATTTGAATGTTTATATTGTGTATTCATCATCAATATTTATATAATATTCATGCATATGCATTGAAGAAGCTATTGGTACACTGTGTTCCATATCTATGAATGTTTGATTAGAACAGTTATACATGTCATTATTGTATACTTTTTTTTTTATAAAAGACCAAAAATCAAATCTACATTGATCAACAGTAACAAACAAAATAATATATATTGATCAAATTGTATATACATTATTTTTAATGTATCTATGAAATTGATGAATACATATACAGAGACAGTTACGAATAGTTGAAGAAGATTTATGTATCATTGAAGTTGGCAAATCGAAGTTTCATTGAAATCTAAACCACTTGTATCCCTGTGGATGAAAAAGAAATGGGTAATTTTGATCAATTTTAGAGTTTGTATTTAAGAATTCACATGTAAGGTTAGAATCTTCAGGCATGTATTTCGAAATGCATCTTAGATATTATAATAACAAGGTGAAATAGTCTAGTGGACCCTTGTACTTGTACCCGTTTGTATTGTAAACCCTTCTACTTACTCCTTTGTCATCTGAACCCCCGAACACATTTAAACTCAACCTGTTGAACCCTTTCAACTCGTTGTGACTCTCAATCGCGCTGATGTCACATTCCATGTCAGATAAAATTTGCCACATCATTTTTTATTTTTATAATAATTTCTTTTTGGACAAAAAATCATAAAGTTTTGATGCAATTTTACAAAATAAAATTTTAATTTATTCTTTTAAATTAAAATTTTGGGTCTCCCTACATCATCTGCCATTTTCACCATGAAATGGCTCAATCGCCGGAAAAAGTTGCCGCTGCCACCACGCCTCTTGCCGGCGAGACCAAAAATACTCTCTCCCTCATTTGTCTTCATCTTCATAGCACACTTTCACCATTTTTCTTACCTCCTTCTTCTCTAACCTCCACAAATCCAAAAACCATAAGCCGCCGCACCAGCCTCGTTCCCCTCTCCACTATCTTTCTTTTTCCGTACCATCGACGACTCCTGCGAACCATCAGGGACCCCCATATGCTCTCCCTCCTCTCCAGCGTACCAGAAGGCTAGAAAATTCCTTGTTGCCTCCGGTGTACCTCGCTGCCTCTAGTGTACCAGACCACCTAAAGAAGATGAAAGAAAGAAAAAAAAGAGGATTGGACAAAAATGAAAATGGCTGAAAAAAATATAATAACTAGTACTACAAACACAACCTCCCTCTTCCTTATTCCCCTTTCCCCTTTCCCCTTAGTTTCACAGATCTTTGGCTGCTCTCTCCCTCTTCCTTTTCCCCCCTTTCCCCTTTACCCTTAGTTTCACAGATCTTTTGCTGCTCTAAACCATTAGCTGATGTTGAGAGAATCTGTAGTATCTTTTTGTTCTTTGTGTGTTGGAGTTGTACCAAGATTCTAGGGTATTTTGGTATTATCTAATTTTGTTGGTTTATCATTTCTCCAGAAGTTTGAGGCCAAATACAATTTATTCATAGATCAATTTCCCTTGATAATTTTGCATTAAAAAAAAAAAAAGAGATGGCTGAAAAAAGTAGGTCATTGGGCCAAGAAAAAGGGTTTTTTTTTCTTTTTTAAGTTTATTATTTTATTCTTTTAATTTAAATATTTTTAAAATTTAAATATGATGTTCACTTGCCTTAATAGGCGTTTGGTCTCACTCTCTTGCCAACTCAATCATATTAATGCCACATAAGCATGATCAATGGTCAGAGGGGTTTGATATATTGTGTTTTATTAAGTGTAAGGGTTCAGATGGTAAAGTGTTAAGTAAAAGGGTCCATAATACAAACTGATACAAGTACAGGGGTCCACCAGACCATTTTGCCTAATAACAATAACATGTCTAGTGTAGCCCTACACAATAAGATTTGATGGCATGCTATAACTGTAACCATGAATTCTAATTAATAAAAGTGTAGCTAAGCAGACCTAGTTTTGACCTAATGTTAGTTATTTGTGAAATTTTCTCTTAAATTTACTTTTTTGGATTGAGAGTACATAATATTCTTTATCTTATGTTTTATTATTCTAAAATTCTGTAACCAAGATCATTTATTTTTTTATATTTTATTCTCTAGGTGTATGTTAACCCTAATATAATTAAGTTGCATTGGAGGTTTGGAGACAAACCTTAGCGTTTAAAGATTTCAGGTTGAGCAAGATCAATACAAACTATTTGGAGCACAAGTTAAGTGATGTGGTGCATGAGGCTGTCGTGGAAGTAAGGCTTAATACACAAGTCAATCAAAAGAGAGATAGTTTCAAGTATCTTGGATCTATTATCTACAGAAATGAAGAGATTGACAAGGATGTCACCCACTGTACTAGTGCAAGGTGGATGAAATGGAGTCTCACATCAAGAGATTTGTTTGATAAGAAGGTGTCATCAAAATTTAAGGGTCAATTATACAAAGTGGTGGTTAAATTAGTTTCATTACATGGGGCGAGTGTTGGCCGACCAAGAAATTTCATATGAGGAGATGAGGATGCTACAATGGATGTGTAGATATACTATAAGAAATAGAATTAAAACCGAGGATAAGGTGGGAGTAACTTCGATAGAAGACAAGATGTGGGAAGCAAAAGTTGATATGGTTTATCCATGTCATAAAGAGAGATATGGATGCTTCAGTGCAAAGGTGTGAGAGGTTAGCTATGGGTGGATTCATGAGAGGTAGAGGTAGATCAAAAAGTGTAGGGGAGAGGTAATTATACATGATATGACACTGTTGTAGCTCACCAAGGACATGACTTTAGATAGAAAGATGTAGAGAATCCATATTAGAGTAGAAGGATAGTAGGTAGGAAGGTGTCCATACTAGTAGGTAGGAGTGTATTGACTTGTACTTCATTCTAGTAGTCATGATAGTATTACTCCTATTTCTTGTTCTTCGATTTTGTTATTATATGTTGTTTTATGTAGTTTGATTATAGTATTATTTTTCTACTATATGTTGTTTTCGTAATCTGCATTATTTAAGACTATTTTAATCTTGAGTTGAAGGTTTATAGAAAACAATCATTCTATTTTTGAGATAGAGGTCAAATCTGTGTGCACTCTACCTTTCTCAAACCTCACTTTGTAAGCCTACCGAGTGTGCTATTGTTTATTTTGTAGGTAAATGTAATATTTTAATTATATATTAGAATGTCAATATGTCAACTAAAAATATGAATTCGATTATTAAAAACTCACAAGTGTTATAAATCCATTGTATTGTGTGGATTATCCATTAGATCTATCCAAGAATTAATTCAATTCATGTATGGGTGCTTCCAAGGTGATAAGAACATTAAGGGATAAGCATGTATCTACTAATTTGGTGATCTTTGGGAGTGATATTTCAACACTATAAATAGAGATATCACTCACCATTTGAAAAACACACTTGAATAAGAAGAAAAATCTTCTCTTACATCTACTTCTCTTGTCTTTTTCTCTTTATACTTATATTGCTTTAAGCCTAATTTTATAACACATTATCATCACAAATTGTCTCTAGTTTCAATTTTGTTCACCATGTCATCCAAGTTGAGTTTTATACGCGATTTGATGGTGATGATCAAAAGGACGAGTAAATAGTTGTTGGTCAAGTTTATCCAACAAAACAAAGAAAAAGGTAATCAACAAATATGATGTTAATCCAAATCTGGACATGTGCTATATGTGTTGCTTTATTAAGATAATGTAGTAAAAAGGTATATTTTATTTACATATTAAATTTTACTTTATTCAATAAGTTAATTTAATCTTGCAGATGAATCACCGATAAGGAAATATCACTATGCAAGATTAGATACACCTATACTCATGTGGCAAATGGTGGAGGGGACAAACTTGTGAAATTCAAGAATAATTTTCTTTCATGTCTTGTTGAAATTTAATTCACTTATTTATTTGTAACAATAAAATAATAATAATTTTAAAGGCTCATGTCATTGGTTGAAGGGTAAGACGATGAATTCAAGTCACATCGCACTAAAAGGGTAAGACATCAGGTTAAAGTCCGGATGCACATAATGAAAAATGTTTGAGGATAAGACGGTAGATTAAAGTTCTATCGCACCAAGAGGGTAGACATCAATTTGAGTTTTGATGCACCATGATGATAATGTATTGGGTTCGAGTCACATAGAATTATGGCCTAACACGCCTTATATGGATCATAAGACGTTGAGTTTGAGTCTCAATGCACCATAGTGATGATAAAATGATGACTAAGGAAAAATAATGTATTTTGATGAAAAGCCTTGAAATTCATCCCATTGAATTTGCTCTATTCCTTGAAAAGAATGTGGTAGCAATGTATGATAACTTTGAAATCCGCCAGTTGATTTGCTCCATTCTATCGTATGAATGTGGTAGCAATGAATAATAAGTCTGAAAGACGACAAATGATTGGATGTATGAATAAGGGCGTGGAGGGACAAAATTATAATAGTCATCATTGTGGTAATTATAAAAGGAAGAATAACATGAGTTCTTGAAATAGTCCTTCAAACTGTGAAAATAATTTTATCATCAAAATGGTATGAAAGGTCATTGGACACGCGGTTGTTATGCGACCTTATTTGATAAGTTTTATAAATCCTCCATCAAAATAAAAGATTATAAAGTGGTGGTGCACTTTATCTTTCAAAGTGATGTTGAAGTGGATCATGTAAATATGCCAAATACAAAGGTATGACATGTATAAATGGTTATGGCCAACTCATGAAGAGATTGTGACTTGTAATAAGCATCATGAATGTTTGCCCATTCTTTAAAGTGAATGTGTCAAAATATGAATAAGAACATATTCACATATGGTTGAAAATATGTCACAACTCCCCTCTACGGGAGGTTTGAGAGAAATAAATAAATTTTATTTGGCAAGATTGGCCAATGGTCGTGTATTTTTATACGTCATAAATATTATGCTATGTTTATTGTGAACTATTGAAAGGGCAAAAGGAAAAAATAATTTTTGCCTACAAATGTTGCGGTCATGACCAAAATAATATTATTGTGTGGCAATACAAATTTGTCATTGGTTGTGTACCTATGGTACAACAAAAGTAAAGCAAGAAACATGTCTTGCTCGTAATAATTTTGACCATGACAATAATAATATAATTTTCTCCTTGAAGGAGATGCTCACCATATGAATGGTGTCATGAAATATGTGATAGTACACAAAATTAATTGCACTCTCTAACGAGTTGTGTTATTACTAGAGGAATAATATCGGGGTTGTAGTAAGTCTCAAAAGAAACTTTTTAAGTTTCAGATGCAATGAAAAGAAATATTGAGACTGTAAATAATGAAAGGATTTAATATCTTCGGATTACTACAATCGAAGCGGGTTATAAATATATATGCAAAAGATTACCCATTTTTTCCTCTTGTTTATTGCACACAAACATGGATATGCTGATGAAATCACATGCAAAAGTAAACTGTAAGTGTACTGAAATAAAGATCAGTTGGCATGATCGGTTGGCCATTCCGATTAAAATAAGATGCAAAAATAATTGAGAATTCACATAGTTATATACTGAAGAAATTAAATATTCTTCAAGAATTCTCTTGTGTTGCTTATTCTCTATAATTTGATCATTGTATCATTGTAGTAGCTAAGGTTGAGATTGTACTCTCTGAGATTTTTGGAACATATAAAAGGTGAATATGGTTCCATTCACCTGTCATGTGGATCATTTGCAACTATATGATAGATGCAGCTATGCGATGGTCACATGTATTTTATTGTCAACTTACAAATTAGTGTTTGTAAGGTTGTTTGCTCGATTGTTAAATTAAGAGCATAGTTCCAAACTATGAAATTATATTGATAATGGTGGTTGGTTTACCAGAAATTATGTGCCTCCAATTATAGCTAAACCATTAATTATGAGAACAAATCTCCCAAAAAGAAATTTGGTATAATATGAATTTATTTAACATGTAGCAACGCTTGTACGCATCAAGCCAACAAAGGTCCCCTATCAAAATTGGTTCAGGGTCAGGAACCAAATGATTTTCATCTAAAACGTTGAACGTGCGGTTATGATTTAATTGTTCCACCACGCACAAAGATGAATTCACAAATGATGTTGGGATGAATGTTAGATTTTCTAACATCAGGGGGAGAGATGATTGATAGCTGAAAATTATATATGAGGTTAATTATGAATTATCTAGATCCTCGTTAAAAGAAATGTGAACTTGAAGTTCAAGTGATAATTCATTTGCATAATGTTGCAAATTTATTGCCAGATGAATTTACTGACCCTATGTTATAATTCAGTTGCAAATGCTCCAATGAGAAGTCCTTGAAGGACAGAGTCTATAATACGCCTGAAGCGTAATAAACCAATCGGTTTCAAATGTAAAATTCCTTGAAGAAGGAGATGAGCAAATGATCAATATGGTCATTATAATGAGGCAAGTGCTATAAAAGAGCACCACGACATAACACTTCATAAAACCTTGGAAAAGGTTCAGGTACCTGAAAAATGATGAAAACTGAAGAGTTCTTTATAAGTTATGTCATATTGGAATCGATATCAAATAACTGTTGATGGTATCTTTGATATGAAGTAGCGCTTCATGATATAGATCGTGACGAGGATCTTAAATTCAAATATGTCATATAATGTAGACAGATAAATAATTGGCCAAGTAAAATGCATAATTCAAGTACATTTTGTTTCACTTAGAAAAGTGATGTTTTGGATTGATAGTCCATAAATCAAGGTATTGTAACGACCTATTCCCGTCATTATAGAAAAGCCAACGGGAAAAAATTTTGGGCCAGAAAACTTTTTCGTAATATCTTGAGATTTCCCAACCTAGTCCAGCTTTGGATGAAATCGGAGTCATTAAAGTCTAAGGAAATCAGGTAACAATTGGGTGATCCAATTTTAAATTTGATCACATGAGTGGATAGCTAAGACGTTAAGGAACCCATACGACTTTACAGAATTGAATTCGGGCGAATAGAACTCCCGAAATTGATCTAAGCGTGAACAGATATTATCTGAGTGTCATGGGATAAAGGTGTGTTGTGA
Source organism: Solanum sparsipilum (assembly GCA_029582215.1). NCBI lineage: Eukaryota > Viridiplantae > Streptophyta > Magnoliopsida > Solanales > Solanaceae > Solanum > Solanum sparsipilum. The sequence continues at coordinate 10,633 of JAKRZT010019747.1, read as the reverse complement.
AATAAGAGTTGGAATTCTTAAATCAACTCACTGGTCTCGTGCAAGAAGCTAAGGCAGGATTATTTCCGCCAGGGAGGGGCCACTGTAGCGGGGCGAGTACCGTTGTGGCGGGACAGTCACGACTTAAAGTTGGAAATAAATCCCAAAATCATTTTATTCTGCATATTTTTGAACTTGAGAGCTAAAGAACAAACTTAGAGGTTTTCTTGACAGTTTTTCACTATTCTTGAGGCTAAAGGTAATATTTTAACTCCCTAAATCCATTTTTCTATCCGTAGAACGTAATCTAATAGGTAATTATCGATGGGGAAAGGTTTTGATCTGGAAATTATGGTGGAGAAAGCCCTAATATGGGTATGGGGATCATGAGTTTGATCTAGGGTTGATAGAATTGTTAGTAATTCGGGTAATTAGTTATTGTTTATTGATTCTCGAGTTATATTGATCGTTTGTAGACCAAGAACAAGTGGAACAAATCCTGAAAGGAAAGAATCAAGTTTCTTAGGGGATTTAAGCTTGTTTTGAGGTAGGTGATGGTTGTGATTCTATGATTGTGTGATGTATGTTTGTTCTTGCTTCATTATGATACATGTATGTATGCGAATGTTGCATTATTGATCACATTAATTGTAAATGAGGATAGATGAATGATGAATGCCATGAATCATGACTTGATTGTATGATTATAAGAATGTACTTTGTGATTATGATTGTGGCTTGTCGAATAGATCGGGTGTTGCGTTCCGACATACTAACTTGGATCGGTTGCCACGTTTCGACATAATTATGGGATTGATTGCCACGTTCCGACATAATCATTGGATCGGGTACCATGTTCCGATATGCTAACAATTTGGGTTTGGGTTCCATGAGAGGACCATTGACTTGACATAACTGTATAATTGAGACTTATGAAATGCTCCGTTATTCTTTAATGTTTTTTGGTATATGCATGTTGTTATATTGTTGTATGGCTTATGTATGTTGCACTTAGTGGGATAGCTGTGTGATCCTATCAGTACACTGTGGTTGTGTACTGATACTGCACTTGCTCTTTCTTTGTTGAGTGCATGACATCTTCCGACGGCTATTGACAAACCTTGCTTAGAAGATCAGTGATCGTTCGAATTCAAGGGTGAGCCAGTTCTTTCGGGCTGCTATGAGTTCTCTTTCCGTCTATGTCCATATTTCGGACTTACACTAGTACTTTAGTTAGTCTTACGTTTAGTTTGGGGTTGTACCCCTTCTTGTTTAGACTTGTTGAACTATAGATGTTTGGGTACATTGACTTTCAGGTTCTAGGCATTACTTCCGCAATGTTAGATTGTTTTTATTAGACTTTTTTTGGAGTTTATAGGAACTCCCTATTTTTTTCCTTAGCATTTAAACTTGCTTCCGTAACTTTAAATGTCTTAGTTTGTTGGGCTCTTTGGTTAGCTAGTTAGTATTAATGGTTCTCCCACCGGAGGGTTAGTGTGGGTGTCAATCACGATGGTCTGGGTCGTTACAAAGTTGGTATCAGAGCCTAGGTGAGTTGATCTCGATGTACCAAAATGAGTCTAGTAGAGTCTTGTGGAACGGTACGGAGACGTCTGTACTTTTATTTGAGAGGCTATAGGACTTTAGGAAATCTCTCTATTTTCTCTTGTCTCCTTTCGTGCTATGACTTGATTCCAATTGGTATCTGGCGATTCGAATTGGTATCTAACCTCCTTTACTCTTATGTCCGTAGATGGTTAATAATAAGTTCAACGGTGTCAGGCTCGTGGCTCCCGTCAATGCTCCAGCTGAGGAATCTACAGCTAGAGGTCGTAGTCGAGGCAGGGGTAGAGGAAGAGCTAGGGGTAGAGGCTAAGGAAGGGTGGCACCTACTAGGGATGGAGCACCGGTTGGAGATGCTCCCAAAAATGAAGCCCCTCCTGCGCACCATGACAAGGTAGAGAAGAGCATAAAAGTTGAGAATGAGAAGAATGTTGGACAAGAGGAAGAGGTGAAGACTACATGTATTCCTCTTTTGGACCCAGTGTTAGCTCAACAGATTATGTCATTCTTGAAAGAATTGGTTGGTCCTGGAGTGCTTTCCTCTGTTCAAGCAACTCAAGCTCCCGCCAATCCTCCTATTTCTATCACTATCCCTAAGGTGGGTGGAACTAGAGTTAATGACGCTTTCTTCCGTCCTTTGGTGGGTCCAGTTATGACTGGTAATGATCATGAGATGTTGACTAAGTTCCTGAAGTTGAAACCACATGTTTTCCATGGTTTTGAGAGTGAGGATGCATATGAGTTCATCCTAGATTGCTATGAGAGGCGTCATAAGTTGGAAATTGTCCATCAACATGGGGTTGAGTTCGTGACTTTTCAGCTTCAAGGTGAGGCTAAGTAGTGGTGAAGAGATTATGTAAAATACAGATCTTCAGTTTTACCTCCACTTACTTGGACCCAGTTCCATGCTTTGTTCTTAGAGAAATATGTGCCTTGAACTTTGAGGGATTGGAAGAAGGATGAGTTCATGGCTTTGGAACAAAGTGGTATGTCTGTAGCTGCTTATGAGGCTAAGTTCTATACCTTGTCTAGATATGCTACTCAATTGGTGACTACTGAGAAAGAGAGGATCCATTTATTTATTAAGGGACTAAATTATGAGTTGTAGGTATTATCTGTTCGTAAGGGAAAAACTTTAATGAGGTAACAGACTTTGTGAAAAATGTGAAGGGGGTGAGGCGAGACGGTCAGGATAAGGCATTCGCTAAAAGGGCCAAGAACTAGGGTAACTTTCAAGGTTCTTACTCCAAGGGGTCAGGAAGGCCAACACTTGCAGTCAAGCTAATTCAGTCCGTTATGGTCGCCTCTACAGGTAATTACTTGGGAACTCCACCTCATAATTTGATTCAGGATAGCCAGGGAGCCGCACCTTCGGCTGGCAGCATGCCATCTTTTGAACGTACTTGTTACAACTGTGGAGAACCTGGGCATATGAGGAGAGATTGTGCCCACCCGCGCATGTTGGATTTCGCGTAGCAGCAGTCTAGAGTAGTGGTACCCGCGGGAAATGGTAATAATGGTCGAAGGCATCCACAAGGTGGGTGAGGAGGAAATCAGCGAGACCGCAGAGGTAGGGCAAACGGTAATGCAGGAAGAGGTACAATGCAACCAGGCAGGGAAGTCACCCGTCAAGATGATAGGGCTTAGTGTTATGCCTTTCCGGGCAAGAGTGAGGTAGAGGTGTCTGACGCAATGATCACATGTACTATTCTTGTCTGTGACCGGATGACTAATGTGTTATTTGATCCGGGTTCTACTTTTTCTTATGTGTCCATGCTATTTGCCTTAGAGTTTGATATGATTTGTGATATACTTGATGCCCCCATCCATATTTCTACCCCAGTTGGAAAGTTTATCATAGTCACCCATGTCTATCGTGTTTGTCCTATTTTGTTTATGGGTTTTCAGACTTGGGCTGATTTGGTGATTTTGGATATGACTGACTTTGATATAATCTTAGGCATGACTTGGTTGTCCCCCTATTATGTTGTGCTTAATTGTAATGCTAAGTCTGTAACTCTAGAAATTCCGGGAAGGGAAAAGTTAGAGTGGGAAGGGGTGTACAAGCCTAAGCAAGCTAAGATCATATCCTTCATTCCGGCTAGGAAACTCGTAGGGCAGGGTTATTTGGCTTATTTGGCTCATATTTGTGATATTGAGGTTGAGTCTCCATCTATTGAGAAGTGTTTCCTAATGATTTGTCTGATATGCCTCCAGATAGAGATATAGATTTCTGCATTAATTTAGATTCTAGTACTCGTCCCATTTCCATCCCTCCATATCACATGGCTCTGTCAGAATTAAGAGAGCTTAAGGCTCAAATTCAAGAACTTCTTGATAAAGGATTCATTCGTCCTAGTGCTTCCCCGTGGGGTGCCCCAGTTTTGTTTGTTAAGAAAAAAAATGATAGTATGAGGATTTGTATAGATTATCAGCAGCTGAATAGGGTCACCATTCGAAACAAGTACCCATTGCCTAGAATAGATGATCTCTTTGACCAATTGCAAAGTGCATCCGTTCTATTTAAGATTGATCTAAGGTCTGGCTACCATCAGTTAAAAATTAGGCCTGAGGATGTGCCTAAAATGGCGTTTAGAACCCGCTATGGGAACTATGAGTTCCTAGTTATGTCGTTTGGGTTGACTAATGCGCCTGCAACTTTCATGAGTTTGATGAATGATGTGTTCAAACCCTTTATTGATTCGTTTGTTATAGTCTTCATTGATGGAATTTTGGTCTATTCGAAAATTCATATTGTTCTAGGTGTTCTTGGAAAACAAAAGTTATATGCGAAATTCTTTAAGTGTGAATTTTGGTTGACTTCGGTTGCATTTTTGGGGCATGTAGTTTCAAAAAAAAGGGTAATGGTAGATCCCTAAAAGATTGAGGCGGTTAAGAATTGGGTTCGGCCTAGCTCTGTGACGGAAATTAGGAGTTTTGTGGGGCTCGCTAGCTACCATCATCAATTTGTGAAGAAATTTGCTTCTATTGCCACTCACATGACAAATTTGACTAAAAAGGAGATACCATTTGAATGGACTGAAAAATGTGAGGAGAGCTTCCAAAAGCTCAAGACTCTTTTGACCACCGCACCTATTCTAGCATTACCGGTTGAGGGTAAAGATTCTATTGTTTATTATGATGCTTCACATTCGAGTTTGGGTGCTGTGTTGATGCAGGATAAAAATGTTATAACTTATGAATCGCGTCAATTGAAGGTGCATGAGAGAAATTATCCAACACATGATTTGGAGTTGGCTTATGGTGTTAAGTGTGAAGTGTTTACTGATCATCATAGTTTGCAGCATGTGTTCACTCAAAAGGATATAAATTTGAGATAGAGAAGGTGGATGGAGTTACCCAAGAATTATGATGTGACCATTCAATACCATTCGAGCAAGGCTAATGTGGTGGCAGACGCTTTGAGTCGAAAAGCGGTGAGTATGGATAGTTTAGCTTGCTTGAGTGTATCCAAGTGACCCTTGACTAAGGAAATCCAGACCTTAAAGTCTAAATTCATTCAGTTGGGCATCTCAGAAACAGGTGGGGTGTTAGCTAACATTGAAGTGAGGACCACATTCATTGAAGAGATCAAGGCCAAACAATTTAAGGATGAAAATTTGAATGAACTTAAGAAGAAGACTGCGATTGGTAAGGCACAAGAGACCACTCTTGATGCAGAAGGTGTGCTCAGTTTTAAAGGGAGGATTTGTGTTCCTCGAGTTCATGGCTTGATTCAGAAATTGTTGACAGAATCTAATGGTTCACGATATTCCATTCATTCGGGTGTGACCAAGATGTACCGCGATTTGAAGTGAATTTATTGGTGGTCGGGCATAAAGAAGGATACAACGGAGTTTGTGGATAAGTGTCAAAATTTCCTACAAGTGAAGTATGAACACCAAAGGTCTGCAGGTTTGCTTCAAAGAATGTCAATTCTGGAATGGAAGTGGGGGATGATAGACATGGATTTTGTGGTTGGCCTTCTTAAGACTTTGGGGAAGTTTGATTCTATCTGGGTAATGGTTGACAGATTGACTGAGTCAGCCCATTTTATTCTGGTAAGGATAGATTACAATGCTGAACAATTGGCTAAGGTGTATGTGACAGAGATACTGAGGTTGCATGGGGTTCCCCTTTCTATCATCTCAGACCATGGTACCCAATTCACATCCAAGTTTTGAAGGAAGTTACATGATGAATTGGGCATACAACTCACTTTTAGTACAGCCTTCCATCCACAGACGGACGGACAGTCAGAGAGGACTATTCAAGTGTTAGAAGACATGTTGAGGGCATATGTGATTGATTTTGGAGGACATTGGGATAAGTTCTTACCTTTGTGTGAGTTCTCTTATAATAATAGTTATCACTCCAACATAAATATGACACCATTTGAGGCACTTTATAGAGGGGATATAGAACACCCATAGAATGGTTTGAGGCTGGAGATTTAAAACCTTTGGGGGTTGATTTAGTAAAGGATGATCAAGATAAGATGATGAGTATTCAATCTAAGTTTCTAGCAACCTAGAGTAGACATTAGAAGTATGCAGATCGTAAGGTAAAAGACATGACATTTCAGACTGGTGAGAATGTTATTCTTAAGGTATCACCCATGAAAGAGGTGATGAGATTTGGCAAGAAGGGCAAGTTAAGTCCGCGATACATTGGTCCCTTTGAGGTTTTTGAAGGTGTAGGGCCAGTGACTTATAGATTGGCTTTACCTCCTAACCTATCAAGAGTTCATTCGGTATTTCATGTGTCCATGTTGAAGAGATATCATAGTGAATGGGAATACATCATAAAGTGGAGCTTAATTGTGTTAGACAAAGACCTCCAACACGAGGAGGAACCAGTTGCAATTCTTGATCGTGATGCGCGTAAGCTGAGGACCAAGGAGATTAAGTTTGTAAAAGTTCAATGGAAGCATCGCCCACTTAAGGAAGCTACTTGGGAAATCGAGAAGGGCATGCGAGACAAGTATCCCTAGTTGTTCGTCGATTTAGGTACTACTCCATTCTTTCCTTAGCCTGTTTTTCCTAAGTTTGTCACTCGAGGACGAGTGATGGGTAAATTGGTATCTATTGTAACGACTTGTTCCCGTCGTTATAGAAAAGTCAACGAGGAAAATTTTTGGCTGAAATTTTTTTTCGTAGTATCTTGAGATTTCCCAATCTAGTCCAGATTTTGATGAAATTAGAGTCATTAAAGTCTATGGAAATTTGGTAACAATTGGGTGATCGAATTTTGAATTTGATCACATGAGTGGATAGCTAAGACATTAAGGAACCAGTACGACTTTACAGAATTGAATTCGGGTGAGTAGAACTCCCAAAATTGATCTTACCATGAACGGGTATTCTCTGAGTGTCATGGGATGAAGGTGTGTTGTGAAATGGGAGTTGGAATTCTTAAATCGATTCACTGGTCCCGTGTAAGCCGCTAAGGCGGGATTATTCCCGCCAGGACGGGGCTGCTGTAGCTGAGTGAGTACCGTTATGGCAGGACAATTGTGACTTAAAGTCGGAAATAAACCCCAAAATCATTTTATTCTATAATTTTTGAACTTGAGAGCTAAAGAACAAACCCATGGGTTTTCTTGACAGTTTTCCACCATTCTTGAGGCTAAATGTAAGATTTTAACTCACCGAATCCATTTTTTGATCCGTAGAATGTAATCTAATGGGTAATTATCGATGGGGATGGATTTTGATCTGGAAATTATGGTGGAGAAAGCCTTAATCTGGGTATGGGGATCATGGGTATGATCTAGGGTTGATAGAATTGTTAGTAATTTAGGTAATTAGTTATTGTTTACTGATTCCCGTGTTATATTGATCATTTCTAGACCAACAACAAGCGGAGCGAATCCGGAAGGGGAAGAATCAAGTTTTTTAGAGGATTCAAGCTTGTTTCGAGGTAGGTGATGGTTGTGATTCTATGATTGTATGATATATGTTTGTTCTTGCTTCATTATGATACATGTATGTATGCGAATATTGCATTATTGATCACATTAATTGTAAATGAGGATAGATGAATGATGAATGCCGTGAATCATGACTTGGTTGTATGATTATGAGAATGTACTTTGTGATTATGATTGTGGCTTGTTGAATAGATCGGGTGTTGTGTTTTGACACACTAACTTGGATCAGTTGCCACATTCCGGCATAATTATTATATCGGGTACCTTATTTCGGTATGCTAACCGTTTGGGTTTGGGTTCCATGAGAGGACCATTGACTTGACATAACTGTATAATTGAGACTTGTGAAATGCTCTGTTGTTCTTGAATGCTGTTGATATTGTATATATTCGGTATATGCATGTTGTTATATTGTTGTAATGACTTATGTATGTTGCACTTAGTAGGATAGCCGTGTGATCCTAGCAGTACACTGTGGTTGTGTACTGATACTGCACTTGCTCTTTCTTTGTTGAGTACAGGGCATCTTCCGGCGGCTATTGACAGACCTCGCTTAGAAGATCAGTGATCGTTCGAATTCAAGGGTGAGCCAGTTCTTCCGGGCTGCCATGAGTTCTCTTTCAGTCTATGTCCATATTTCATAGACTAGTACTTTAGTTAGTCTTATGTTTAGTTTGGGGTTGTATTGATGTTTTGGTACATTGACTTTCAGGTTCTAGGCATTACTTCTGCAATGTTAGATTGTTTTGATTAGACTTTTGTTGGAGTTTATGGGAACTCCCTATTTCTTTTCCTTAGCATTTAAATTTGCTTCCGTAACTTTAAATGCATTAGTTAGTTGGGTTCTTTGGTTAGCTAGTTAGTATTAATGGTTCTCCCACCGGAGGGTTAGTGTGGGTGTCAGTCACGACGGTCTGAATTGTGATAGGTATAATGTCAGTGGGGTAGAAATAAATTATTATGTGATGGTATAACCACAAGATCTTAAGTTCGACTTGTTCCTTGAGGCATAAAAATTTGTCGCAAAAATCCTAACATTATTGGAGATGTTTTCTCCTATGGTGGATGCAATGAGATGTGTTTTGATATGACAATATATGAAAACTTGAATGCATATAATGAATAATTATCATGTCTAGCTAGACAATACTGAAGGTTATATGAAAATCCTTGAAGCAATCAAGGGGTCTGAAACATATAAAAGTTTGAAAGAAACTTTTTCAATAAAGCTTCAAAAATTCTTATATGGATTGAAATAATCAAGGAAGAAAAGGGTACAAAAAGAATGACCCTAATTGTCCTTGCATTTTTATGAAAAGGTCTGAATTTGAATTTGTTATAATAGTTGTGTATGTTGATGACTTGAATATTATTAACACTCTTAAAAAGTTTTCAAAAATTATTGTGTATTTGAGAAGGGAATCTAAAATGAAAAGATCATGGAAAGACAAAATTTTGTCTTGACCTACAGATTGAGGATTTGACGAATGAATAATTATCCATTAATCAGCATACACAAAAAAGTTTTGATGCGATTTTATATGGATAAATCACATTCATTGAGTACCCCAATGATTATGAGATCGCTTGACATAAATAAAGATTCACTTTGATCTCAAAAGAAGGATGAAGAGATTCTTGGTGATGAAACACTAATGCATCTTGTTAACAATACTCGACCATATATTTGTTTTGCAGTAAATTTATTGGCAAGATTCAGTTCCTCACCAACAAAAGGACATTAAAATGGTGTTAAGCACATACTTGAATATCCTCGAAGGACCATAGGCATGGGTTTATTATATTCTGAGGAATCCAAGTCAGAGCTGATTGGTTACGCAGATGCAAAATATTTATTTGATCTGCATAAAGCTCGGTCTCAAACATGTTGTTTGTTTACATGTGGAGGCACAATAATATCTTGGCGATCAATGAAGCAAACGTTGATAACCACTTCTTCAAATCATCCAGAAATAAAAGCCCTCCATGAAGCAAGTCGAGAGTGCATCTGGTTGAGATCAATGACACACCATATTCAGAAAATGTGTGATTTTTCTTTGAAAAAGAATAAACCAATCATAATATACGAAGATAATCAATTGCAAATGAAAGTGTCCACAAGATGATTGTTGCTATGAACAAGTTGAATGAGCAATTTACTTGCAGTAACGAGGTCACAAGTAGCGTGTTTTTCAATAATGTATTCGGCTAAGCTCAAAGCCTCATTATATCCATGAAACCAGAAAATGATATATCATAAATGAGTTCAATCATGCAACATCTTCGTGAATATGATTTGATCACAAAGACACTGTCAATATTTGAGAAGTTGGTAGATAAGATTGAATGACATCATCACAAGAAATTAAGTGATGTTTTAATCAGGGGGAGAATAATGCGCATTGCACTCTTTTTTCCTTGATTGAGGTTTTGTCCCACTGAGTTTTCCTGGTAAGGTTTTTAATGAGGCAACAAATAATGTGTGTCGAAAAATATGTGTACTTTTTTTCCTTCACTAGAATTTTTTCCCACAGGGATTTTCCTAGTAAGGTTTTAACGAGGCACATTATCTATGGACATCCAAGGGGGGTGTTATAAATCCATTGTATTGTGTGGATTGTTCATTAGATCTATCCAAGAATTAATTCAATTCATGTATGGGTGCTTCCAAGGTGATAAGAACATTAAGGGATAAGCATGTATCTACTAATTTGGTGACCTTTGGGAGTGATATCCCAACACTATAAATAGAGATATCACTCACCATTTGGATGATTCACTTGACTAAGAAGAAAAGTCTTCTCCTACATCTACTTCTCTTGTCTTCTTTCTTTATACTTATATTACTTTAAGCAAGATTTTATAACAACAAGAAATAAAATAAAAGAATTGACTCTACAATCCCAAAATAAAAGCTCTTGACAAACTTTAGCAAACAACAAAAAAACTATTTATTAGTTAAAAAAATTTGATTAGTGGATGATGGAAATTTGAAAAGACATTATCTTAATCTCGTATCCTAAATCATATCTGTCAGTATTACGATATTATTGATGTTGTAGACTTATTTTTTGAATTAAAATAATTGAGAAATTTAATAAAGCTAGAAGACAGTATGCTTATTAATATATTCAATCATATCTAAGAGTCTAGTAATAT
>JAKRZT010019746.1:0-18074 GCA_029582215.1 Solanum sparsipilum | reverse complement strand
TTGGAAGCCGGTGAATGTCCTCTACGTTCCTCAGTCTTGAACCTACAAGAATAACAGCTCAAAAGACTCGAACATCATACTTAAAAAATGCAGATGTTTTATTATATTTGCTCTGTGAATGTGTTGTATTAAATGTGTAGAGGAAATCCTAAGTTCTATATTTTGTTTTATAAATGACTTTACTATGTAATTTCGTTAAGTTGAGTGACCTTTTGAGGAATCAACTGTTTCATCAACCAGACTTCGTTTCTTGTCTCCTTAGAGCTCAAGGATAAGGTGGTGCTAGCCTATAGAACATACCATGTTGAAGTAAGGTTGTTAAGTTCTATATTGAGATGATGGATCGTTGATAAATATTCCGATAGCTTATATAACATATCATGTGTAGATTATCGTAGTTCAGCATGTTTATAAGTTTAATCCTTTTGAGCTGTGAAAAGGTACATAGCTCTTTCCAAAATTTCATCGCCAAACAGATATTATTTTCCATAGCTATTTGCTGTTAAGCATAGTCTTTTTAAGGTCCTGTCAACAGGGACACAGCTAGAGGGCGGAAGGGGGTTCATCCGAACTCAATGAATCCACTTCACCTGAAAATCACACTATATATACAATGACTTTTTTTTTTTTTATGTATTTGAAGTAGATGATGCACCCCCGCGAGCAACAGGAAAAAACTAATAAATGTGACAAACTTAAATTCCAAGAAGTTGAAACATACCTTTGAAGCTGAATTTTGTACTTCTTATTTGCCTCTAATGCTTCAGCAAGCTTGTTCTCAAGCAGCTGTATTCTAGCCAAGTAATCCACTTCAACAGAAGAAGTAATTCCGTCGGAGAAACCATTTTCACCCTGGATGAACAAAAGTATTTTAAAAGATCAAAAAGGGAGTTAAGCATTTGAAAGGGAAAACTTAAAACTCAAAAGACCACTCGTGATATATTATGCTTCACTATGTTGCTCGGATTCTTCAAAAATGTCGCCAGGTGCTTGTTAGATCCTCCAAAAGTAGTGCTTGTTCTGAGGATCCGATACAGGTGTGGCAATATTTTTGGAGAGTCTGAGCAGCATACTGCTTCAAAGGTGAAAATGAATAGAAGGGAATAAAGGGTACCTCTGATTCGCTACTTTTGCGATCTGAATGAAGTCGATCCACCCGAAGTTCTTGGGACTGACTAAGCTTTTGAGGTGCTCTATTGAAGTTAGTGTACTTATTGTTGCTCTTTGGAGTATCATTCTGTTCAAACTGCAAAAGAACATAAAGTTCTGTCATTCATCGCGTTTAAGTTATGCGAAAAACAGTAGAAAGATTAAGAAAGAACTTCGTAATAAGCTAACCTTTTTGGCGTATAATTTTGTCTCCTCCTCCATCATTTTCACCTCCGCTTCAAGTGCTTGAACTTTCTTCAAGCAATTGTCCTTCTCCTCCTCCATCTTGTATATTTTCTGCCGATATTGCTCATTATCTTTCTTAGTTTCACTAAGCTCATTTCTCAAATCAGTCTTTTGTGCAAAGAATTTCTCCTTTTCAGTTAACTCACTTTCCATTTGCTCAACTTTTTCTTCCAAGTAAATTCTCCTTCTATTGCTGTTCTCCAACTCCAACAAGACCTTCTGTAAGTCGGAGATCTTACCAACAAATGAGGCCTTTTCAGCCTTCATTTCTTCAAAATCTCCGGATATTTTCTCCAGTGATGCTTCTAAGTTTTCCTTTTCGGATATGCACTCTGTGAGCTCACTCTTCAGATTGAACACTTCATCCTGAAGCTCCTTTGTTTTCTGCAGCTGAAACTTCAGATTAGCACTTTCTTCATGAAACTTTTGATGTTCATAACGCGAAAGAGTGAGCTGCAACTCAAGGTCATTAATAGACGTCTTAAGCTTTTCCTCATTCGCCCTATAATTTGGTAAAAGTTTCAAAATCTTTGCATGATCAATCATCAGCTTCTCATAACTTTGTCTTGAAGCAGCAAGTTCCTTCTCAGTCAATGTACATTTTGATTCGAAGTCATCAAGTGCTGATACGAGCTTTTCTTTATCAGCACGTAAACTGGAAACTTCGTTTACAGTGTCAGTGGCTAATCTCCTTTCCTCATCCATTTCAGAAATTTTCTTGGTTAGTTGTTCTACCTCTTTCTCGAGGGTCTCAACTTCCGTCAACTTCTCTAAATATTTCTGATTAGACAAACTTTCTTGTTGCACGAGTTTCTCAATTTCGTTCTTGTTCTCTTGAATGAGTTCGTCTAGTTCAGCATTCAGTTTCTCCTCTTTTGAGGAAAAATCTTTCCACATTGCATTGAGATTTTCTTCCAGAGCCTTGACCTTTATCAAACTATTAGACAAGCTTTTCTGTGATTCATGCAGCTGAGCTTCTAGCTGCATACGATGCTCGTTCTGTTCTGCATTCTTTCTTTCCATTTCAAGAAGATTCTGTAAAGATTCTTGTAACTTTTCATTCTCATCGGTGAGATGTTCACATTCTTCTCGAGCTTGTGACCATAGGATCTGCATGTCTTCTAATTCTTCTTTGAGATCAGCAATGCTCGTTTTCGTCTCACTCTCCAACTTCTCAATTTCTTCTTGAAGATTCATTATGACAGACTTGGATTCTTCCAACTCTGATTGACGAGATTCTCCCTCAACTGTCATGAGCCTAATTTGTGATTCCATATTTTCACTCTTCTCTGTCAATCCTACAAACTGATCCTCCAATGTATGTTTTTCACTTTCGAGCTGTGCTAGTTTCTTTTCCAGCAGCTTGTTCTCAGAAACTCGGGCATTCATGTTATTGCTGAGCTCCTTATAATCACTTTGCAGATCATCCAAGCGGCTAGAGGTCATGACACTTTCTCTTGAGACGATTTTCATGTTTTCTTCCACCTGATCCTTTTCCTTTTGAAGACCAGCTACTTTACCTTCTAGTTCTCTTTGATGCTCCAAAAGGCGGCTTTTTTCCTCCTCGTTGCTTTGTAACTCTGAATGTTTTTTACCCAACTCTTTTAGTAGACCGGAACATTGCATTTGTAGTTTTGCCTTTGAGATCTCATGTGCTTGAACCTCAAAACTGTAATCTTCCAGCTTTCTATTTTTCTCCTGGATCTCCTGTTCATGCTGTTTAAGACATTCCTCGCATTCAACTGTTCTAGTTTCCAAGAGATTATTCAGGTCAAACAGATACGTAAGGACACAGTTGGTTGTCAATAGTTTTGAAGAGCTTGCACCGTCCTCGTTCAAATTTGCCAAGTTTTCCAGGTGATGTTTGCACTGATCACTCACACTGGACGAAAGTTTATGCCATGGTCTCTTTAGATGGTGGAAAGCTACTTCAAGCTGCTTCACTAATTGAGTGAAGTCTTCGGAGTATTCATTTTCACCAACTTGACAACCGGACTCCTTAAACTTGATCAGAAGGTCCAGGTTTTCCTGAGTAAGCTCAGCACAATCCCTCTCGAGCTCCTGTATTTTCTCTCGTAATGCTTCAGTATCTCTTATTAGCTCAGTACTATCTTTCTCGGAGTGTCCAATCTCCATCTGTCTGTTCATTGTCTGTTCACTTTCAAGCTTGTGATTTTTGTCTTGTAATGACTTTGTGAGGGGTTGATCACTTCTTTGCAATGTCTCTTCCGATTCTTTCCAAGATGAAAATTTCTCTATTTCCACTTTCTGCTGTTCTATAGTTTCTTCCAGCTCCTGAAGAAGTGCGAGGAGCTCGATATTCGATTCCTGACTTCCTTTTAGTTGTAAGGCTAAACTGGCATTGAACTCTTGTTGATGTCTTACTTCATTTTCCAGTTCCTCTTTCTGACCTCTTGGTTGAAATATCAAATCCTCTGCCACATCGTGTTTCGATGTTGACTCCTCCAACATTAGTTTGAGATTCTCAATCTCTCTTTTCAAGTTACCTTGCTCTGAATAGGAAGCTGAGAGATCCATCACCAAGTCTGCTTGCTTTTTCGACTGAGACGCAAATTCCTCTCTCAGTATGTCCAAATCGAGCATGAGCTTCCGAGCATTCCTCTCCCACATCTTGGCTTCTATTCGGAGTTCTTCAATTGTATCTTCTGCAGCCTCCAGAAGGTTTCTTGAAGAGCCTGAATTTGTCACAGAAGACGATGTGAAATCTCTTCCGTTGTTCTGCAGATGCTCCATCGAAATTGTGGCTTTTGTATTATATGATGATCGGTTTGAAACAGTTTGATCATCGATGAAATGATCGTTCTGAGGTGAAGTATGGTCAGGACTTGCTCTAACTTGTTTGGATCCTTCATTCTTTAAGTGATTTCTGGAGGGGAACTTTTCTTTTCGCGTAAAACTCTCAGCTGAGCTAAAGCTGTTATTTGATCTGGATGCCGAGAAACTTCTCTCCTGAAATGACATGATGAGGTAAATCAACCACACAAGACACTGAATGTGGAAGAGAATTTACTACTTAAAACTGAGTTGAATACAAAAATCAAATAGAATTACGTTCATCCGGCCTAAGCAAACTCGGATAATATAACTGGCTTATGACTATAATAAGGGCACCCTGGTGCACAAAGCATTCTGCATACACGCAGGGTTAAGGGAAATGCTGATGCAAGCACATATGGTTAATTTTATGATAAGTCATATGGAGACAACTTTACTGTTACTCCAAGTCTCGCCTTCAGTGTATTACTATAATCTAAAGGCAAAACATCATGCTACTACATTGGAAGCTTAACTTAAGAAATTAACTTAAACCTGTCAAGTTCAGCATAAAACAGTCAAAATGGATAAAAAATTGCATTAGTACCTTGATCTCAAGTTTACTTGGACCCGAGTTTGAGCCGGGATCATATGGAAGCACATCACTCCCAGAAGAGAAGTTGCCAGATTCGTTCGATTTACTGTCAACATCATGATCTAAACGATGCTCTTTCACACCAGAACCTGAAGATTTCAATTCATCTCTGAAAGTATATAAAGAGTATTTAGTTAAATGGTGATTCACTTTTACATTATTTAGTATGATGAAGAAGTGGGGATTCATATAGCCGACCCCAGGAAGTGGGAATTTGACTGTTTTATTAATACCTGAATTTACTCCTTGGTGTTAGGCAGTGAATTTTCACCTGTAAATAAGATTGACAAGAAATTATGTAAACAGAAAGTTATAGTTTTTACATGGTCCATATTTCTATCTATGTTGCTCGAACCCTCAAAAAATGTTGTCACACCCCTGTCGGATCCTCTAAAATGCATAGCTTTTGAAGGATTCAACACACACTCAGCTGTATTTTCTAAGAGTCCGAGCAACATTACCACAATGCCTTAGAGAAAAATGGCGGGGAAAAGGAGGACTTATCGATCATAAGACTTGCCTGTAGTGTTGCTCCCTGATTGCATTTCTTTAACGGAACCAAAACAGGAGAAGACATTCTTGAACCAACATATGATGCTAGATTAATTGTTCCCTCTCCAAGTAGACCAGATCTAGCAGAGCCCTGTGTTGAAGAAGCAATTAAGAAATCGAATAAGCAAGTCATCTTGAAACTTTTTAATAGAAGAATATAATACTTCGGGATCCCCCTAAACTTGACACGTTTTATTCAGTGCACACCTAAGTTTTGTCTAGTCCTAAAATGAGGGTGTGTATTCCCTTTCTTTGCCACGTAAGCATCTAGAGGGGTTCAGGTGTGCACCGAATAAAATGTGCTAGAAATTGAGAAGAACTTGAAGAAAACTAGCTATGACATTGTATTACTATCAATGAGACAGATTTTTGAAGCAAAACACAAGGATTTCTATCATACCATTGAAACAACGAACTTGTAGAGAGATTCTTCGAGCTCTAGAGATGAATCGTCTTGTGAAATCCACACGGATTCCAAAAGAGTCTCTGGCCATTGACAGCTTCCGTTTTTCACGAGTGTTTTGCCTAGCTTTGCTGCTGTCTTTCCAGTTTCTACACAGATTACAGATAAGGATAGCCTGTCCCATCCTTTTGGTACCTATCTCATTACAACATCAGAATCAACTGTCAACAACCATTTGTACCTCCGATACATTGTTATAACGATAAGCTAAATGAAACCATGTAACCGGAGTTCTTTAGTACAATTGAATCAACTAAACTAACATAGAACTATATCAAACAGTTCCATATTAGGCATTACATATATCAGATTATACTCTGGTGCGAGTTGGAGTTAGTTAAAGGCTGACCGAGCCAATGATGCTTAGCTGGTCTTTACGGATGATCAGCCACGATGTTTAGCCTAAATGCTGCTAGTTCCAGACTATGTTGCTTGGTTAGACTCTTCAGAAATATTATCGGATCCTTCAAAAACCTGTGCTTTTTTGGAGGATTTGACAAGGGTGCGGCAACAATTTTGGAGGGTCCGAGCAACATAGGTACCATACCACTATACTGTTAACTTGACTGTATTCGAAAATAAAATACTGGAAACTTTAATCAAAGTAAACAGAAATGGAGAAGAATCTGACAGTACCTCATTATGGAAATCAAAAATCAAGAGGGAAAACCGGACTCTTCAAAAATGTCGCCTATATGTGTATCGGATCCTTTAGAAGTAGTGCATTTTTGGATAATCGGACAAGGTTGCAACTTGCAACGACATTTTTGAAGAGTCTGAGCAACATCAAAAACCACACACTACTAGAAAATCCAAACTATAGTTTATTCATACTGCATAAATTTGAAACTATAGTCTTAATTATCTACATAACTACATCAAATTATTTAATTTGATATAATTCAAGATCACCAAATTGATCTCAATCATCAAGTCATCCTATTAACTGTATGATCATCCTCTCAATTCAAGAATTGCCAGGGGACGGAGCTACAAGCCTATCTACAAATTCGGCAAAACTCAGTAACTTTGGCCCAAACCCTTTATAAAGCTACAATCTTTATCCAAAAAGCACAACAGGCAATAACAGAAATCGAACAGAACACTGATTTTTTTTATTTACCAATAAATTTAAAGGGTATGAAGAAAATGTAAATTTGTACCTGAAACAACAACAATAACATACGTAGTGTAATCCCACAGGTGAGAAGGACATTGTGTACGCAAACTTTACCCTTACCTTGTGGAGGTAGAGAGGTTGTTTCTGATAGACCCTCAGCTCAAGAAAAACATTTTTCAAAGTAGTTTTGGAAACAAGAAAATACAGAACAATAACAACAACAAATAATGTGATAACAGAAGCACAAGAAACAACAGAAAATAACATAAATCAAAGAATAAGAAACTACGAGAAGGTTTTACCTGAAGTAGTTGAAAATTGGAGAATCTGAAATCAATCCTTTCTCCTGAATTGTCCTGTTTATTATTCTGCTTCTGTAACTTGAACATTTTTCTCTTTTTTTATCACCTTAATGTCTAATATTTTCTTGAAATATGATACATAGACAATAAAAAGATACTAATTTTGTAAACAGAATAAGAATCAAAAGAAAATAATGATCAAGAAACAAGAAAATTAGAGAAGTTAGCTAATTGGTCTGTGTAAATGAACTTGTCATGGGTTGTTATATTGTTTTCTGTCTTTATGATGTTGCATTTGAGCTTATTATAAACAGTTTATATTATAACTGTACAAAGTGAAGGACAAAAGTTTGAGGAATTTGTGTTTCTTGACACTCAAATAGAACAGTCATCTTGTAATACTCTCCCGTTCATGTTTGACTTGACACATTTCTTACCAAGCAACAACTTACAAAGTGTAATCACATCAAGTAGGGTCCGAAAAGAATAGGGTGTATGCAAACCTTTTAATATATCACTAGTAACTATTACAAGTCATCTCAATTCATTGGAAAATGAATTGGAAATAAATATTGCTTAATAATAAGAAGGATAAAATAGGTATAAAGTAGTAAATTATCTGTTGAAGTGTTGAGTTTTCAAACTGGATAAATAAAAGTAGGGATCTATTTTTAGTATAGTAGACAAGTAAAAATGATCAACGAAGAATGTAGTAAAAAGTTTCTTTTTTTGGTTGTTTATTAGGTATTTGATACTCGTTTTTGGACTTGATCAGGGGCGAAGCTAGAGAGTAGGAAACGGGTTTGTAAAACCTAGTTTTTATCTTTAAAAAATTTATTTAATATGTACGAATTGTTATTATAGAACTAGTAACTCAAAATAAAATAAAATTTCAAACTCACATGCTACAAATTTTGAATCCGTCTATGAATTCAATTAATTCGAATTTGCACTAGAATATCCTTTTTAAGGCAAGATGATCCTTAGCATTTAACAAAGGCGACTTAATATTCAAGACTAAAATCCAAAATATTTTATTAAAGACGATGGAGTACTTATCGTTCTAGTCTTGTAGTTATTAAAATTGGACTTAAAAAGGAAGTCATTCCTCCTTTTTACAATTTTTTACCTAACAAGAAAAGGAGAAATAAAGAAATAATCATTTATATATCTATCTACCTTATGGGTGGGTAAGCTAAACGTTAAAGGCAAGAAAGGAGTTAATTTCCTTTTTCATTTTTTTCTTTCCTTTGTTTAAATTAGAAGAAAAAAAATATTTTCCCTTTTTCAATTAAAATATTATCTATAAATTTACAATTTCTCATTCGTAGTTTAGTACATTTTAGCAAATTATATCGTATTTGCTCTTGTATTTAACAGAATTCTATATAAAATCGGTGAACTCTGCATATCTAAATTTTACGGAAAAAAAGGTTCAAATTTGTTTTTCAACTTTTAATTATAATTTAAAATTATCGTCATGTAAGATCTTCGTTGGGAATCGAGGGCAAAAATAAGATTTTTTTTTTTTCTGATAGGAAAAAAATATAGTGGGCCTGTTATTTTCCATCTTTATTTCTAAAAAGATAGTTTGGTAGGAAGTTACAAATAAAAGAACTACGTTACAACTTAAAAGGGGCATTAAAGTGGGAAATATATATATATATATATGACAATAATAACTCACATTGGGAGTTACAAATATTTATCGTAGTAATATCTACCGTAGAATCAGAATCGTCTTAAATTATTCATCGTATTTCTCATCTTTTAAGTAAATATTAGTTATGAAGAGTTTTTTTAAAAAAATATTTTATCCTTATTTATATCTTGAGATATAATCATCTCTTTTCATCAGATATTACTAAGGATAAAATGAAACTTCTGAAATAACAAATAATTTGAAATAACTATTTTTGAAAATCATGTCAAATAATTTGAGACGGAGAAAGTATTTTATTGAGATATTAGTTTTAAATTTTTAATCAATAGGAGCATTGATAGTAATGATATGTTCTATTTACTATGTGGTTTGGATAATAGCTGTCACTTATATTGTTTTTGGCGATAATTTCTATTTTTCGTTGGGTTTTAACATCCCCGGTCTTAATTTGTCATTTTCTCTTTATTAATTAAAAAATAATATAACTTTTGTTTTTTCTTTTTGCACAATGATGGTTGGGAGTTTTTGGTCAAAAACATCCTTAAATTATACCCCTAACTTAAATTACACTCTTAAATTATTATTCTTAACAAAAAATATCCTTCAAGTAATTTAAACTTGACAACTTCCATTCTTTTGTTAAAATTTCAAAAAAAATTAACAAAATTCATACAAAAATATGTGTAGTTCATACTACTCTCAGCAAAACTCCCTAAATCACTAAAGATTAAATTTCTTCATTCCGTGATACATCTAAAATATTATTGTGAATTCTTTTTGACAACACGACATTATGCAGATCATTTTATTAGCAACTTTGTTTTTATTTATTTTTCATTTGATTTGATATTAAAAAATTACCAGTTGAAGTATTTTTTTCTCATTGAATCTGCAAGAAATGGTGGCTATCTGAGACTTTTACTTTTAATAATAGAGAACAAAACTCGAGTGCCATCTATGAAATTCAGAATCTTGATCACCTCAAATATCAAATTACCCCAAAATATTGTTGATCTAATTACATTTGGACTTTACAAAAGGTGAAGATGATGTGAAATTAAGCTCTAGCTTCGTTAAGTTGATAAAGGAAAGCTCGAGTGTCATATATGAAATTCAGAATCTTGATCACTTCAAATATCAAATTGCCCCCAAAAAATTGTTGATCCAATTACATTTTGACTTTATAGAAGGTGAAGATGATGTGAAATTAAGCTCCAGCATCGTTAAGTTGGTAAAGGAGAAAAAGAGCAGATTATGTCTCTTTGCAGCGCCATCCTAACTTTATATTTCTTTTTAGTAAATAAGGGTATCAACAAAATTAATTATTATTTTTTTGAGGGGGGGAGCTTTTTCTAACGGATAATGAAATTATGTGGAAAAAGTTTTACTGAGAGCAGTGTGACCTGCACATATTTTTGTGTAAAATCCATTAATTATTTGGCAAAAAAATTAATAAAAAGATGAAAATGGTTAAGTTTTAAATACTTGGGGATGTTTTTTGTTAAGAAGGATTATTTAAGGATGTAATTTAAGTTAAGGGTATAGTTTAGGAATGCTTTTGGCCAAAAACTCGTGTTAGGGCGAAGCTATAATTTTTCTTGGAATCGGTAAAATATATTTTGTAGCTTTATTTCAAAATTTGTATTTGAATTTAAAAATTATTTTTATGTGCATGAATAATTTATCAGAAAACTAATAAATTATATTTTTAGAATTTCGAATTCATAAACTCTAAACTCTATCTTCATCTCTTTTAACACATGGTTTTTCATTTTAGGAGCTAAACTACATACTAGAGTTAATTTCTTAAATATAATAGCTTTGTTGAGACTACTTTCATATATATATATATATATATCGAATCGTCACAACCTTGATGATCATATATATAGTAATAATTTACCTAATTCCTCTTCATCATACATCATTAGCTTTTAATCTCATCATAAGTCCATGCATGTTTGTTAATTAATCAACAACCACTGCATTATCATCAATCAAAAAAATATATACAAAGACTAGCTTTTCTAGAATTTAAATTAATTACTTATAAATTTTTATTTACACCATCAAGAAACATCATTAGCAATGATGCTGGTGGCTGGAGTTGGAGACTTGAAGATTAAGCCAAACCTGAAACAATTTCAAACTGGTTTTTATCTAATATTGTTGTGTGTGGATTAAAATGAGTTGAATTAAAAATTGATGGATCGAGAACATACTTAAATTATTTCTTTTATACGAGTTTCATAATTTAATTATCAATTGTGTTGTTTCATTTTTTTACTTGAACTATCAACTAATGTGCTCTAATACATAAGTGTTGATAGTTCAAGTAAGAAAATAATTGAATAGTTGGTGATAGTTCAAGTAAAGAAAGAAACCAATTGATAGTTGGATATAAAATTCGGGAAAAAATGATAGTTCAGATATGTTTTTATCATGTTAATAAATGAGTGAAATATTTTCCCGCTCAAAGGTTATTTGTGCTAACATAAACCGTGCAGGTGCGATTAAAAACGAATATAACGTGTCAACTTTTATAATAAATTTCAATTTATTTATTATCTTATGATTAATTTATTAAATTATCAAAGTCCTTTAATTATGACTTTCTTCTTTTTTAGGTTGATAAAATTGTCAATAAATTTATTTCTTTAATTAGAATGTGTCAAGAACATATTTGAGAAAAGAATCAAATATTATCTTAATTTTCTGAAACGTTAATTATTTTGGACCAACTTTTGAGAGCTAAAATATTAATTATTTTGGATTGGATATCTTTTAATAATGGTTAGTTCTTGATGTCGATCATTATATCACGAATTAACCTTCATGCATGAATCACTATAAAAGAATATGAATTATCCATAGACAACTTTGTCACTAAATAGAAAAATAGTAATGAATTATTAAAAAAATTGATAGCTATGAGCTATGTATTAGTAATAATTTAGCGATAAATTTCGTAACTAATTTTATTGTTTTTAAAAGTGAATGTGGAACTTTCTTATAGTTTCCTAATTAGATAATACTTGTATTTTCTTCAAGACAAACTAATTAAATTATTCCTTTTTTGTATAGTTAGCAGCGTGCGTACAAATGTCATAATAATTTCACGTGTTCAAACTCAGAGTGCACATTAAGAAATTTTATTTTATTTTTTTCTTAAGAACGGAACAATTTTATTTATTTATAATAAATTTTATCAACCTCAGAAGTTAAAAGGATGGGTCATACTTCATACAAAGGAAAAACTATTTTAAATAAATAAATAAAATTTTATTTATTTTTTAGGCTTAATATATAAATAAATAAAAAATTAAAAGTATTTGTATATAATGTAATCAAAAGTGGATTAATAATAAGTAATTTTACATAAATTTTATAGTGTTAAGAGTTAATTACATCATATCTTTACTTCTTTTTTCAAATTATAAAAATTCCTTAAAATTTAAGAATTTTGTGTACATCATTCAACGTTCCGATTTCAAATACATCATTCAACGTCCCGATACATGGCGCTAGAGATGACAATGAGGCGGGGTGGATTTCAGGCTATGCGGGGAGGGGCGGGTTTGAGGTTGTGTGGGGTGGGAAGGATGCGGGCGGGTTGAAGTGGTTTTTTTTAAAAAAAACTAATGCGGGGAGGGGTGGGGCGCGGGTATATGTGATTTTATGTGGGTTCAAACTTAATTTTAACTTTTTACATGTTATAAGAGTGATAGAGCATTATTTATTAAGATAATTTCTTTAAAGCTACTAAATTATCTAGAAAGTAAATGAAAATGGTTCAATAAAAAATAATATAATATCTTACATGTTTCCCAATTGACCTCTAAAAAAATAAATTTCTAAGTCATTTTCTATTAAATTAATACAACTTAATGAAAAAATGAATTAATGAATTTTATTTTTAGTATCAAAGTTAACTAGAAAAATAAAATATCAAAAAAAATTATGCAGGGCAAGGAGGGGTGGGACAGGTTGAAAATGAAAAAAGTTGTTATGCGGAGCGGGGCAAGTTAAAAATTTTGCGGGTCAAGTTAAATCCGCCCCGCCCCCGCTCCACACCACCCCATTCCCATCCTTACATGTCGTTCTGATACATCACCCAATGTCCTAATACATCACATTTACGTTACCTTTGTTGATCATATAAGATACACTTATCCCGATATGACACTCAACGTCTAATACATCGCGTCGGCGCGTCCCGTTACATTACCTCTGTTGATACAAGACACATTTGTCTCGATACATCTCGTCTCGATACATTACTTTTGTTATACGAGATACATATATCCTGATACAATGTTCAATATTTGATACATCAAGTCCCGATACATTCCCTTTGTTGATACAAGACACACTTGTCCCGATGCATTGCATCCCGATACATCACATAAGAGTGATGTATCCAAGAATAGGAGAGAGTGAATTTTTTATAGTTTTTTCAAATAGTGAGAAATTTTAGAGAACATGATCAAATAAGTTGTGTATTTAGATAATTTTTTCATTAATAATAGGAAAAATTAGCAAACTAGTAAAAAAAATTAACATATTTAGTGAAAATCTCCATACTTTAAAAATATTAGTAAAAATGTCAAAAATGTCATTATTTTGAAAAAATAGTGTATCCTAATTTACTTCCTAATTTACCTCACATTGATTAAACGTCTCCCAATTAATTATCTCTCATATTTACTTTTTATTTTTATTTTTTCTCTCTAAGATTTATCTCTTCAATTCTCCTCTATTATTCAAATTCCGCATATCGCTCTTTCCCCATTTTAGCTTTCAGAAATTGGATTTTCAACAATCCCCATTGATTAAGGTATTCATCTTTATCCTATTTTTATATTTGTTTTCTGATTTTATTGTTGTTTAAATCTTTCTGAATTGTTGGTTGTAGTTAAAATCTCGGTTAGAGTTTGATAACCTCAAAAACATCCTCCAATAACTGAATTTAAGAGACTTACTAGAGGTATCCGACTAATTAATCAAATTTCTAGTGATTTTCCATCCTTTAATCTGTATATTACTCAAGAAATAGCGGATATCCGCTGCTAAATTGATGGAGGAGAGACGATCGAAACACTTACAAGACCTAATCAGTGTGCAAAATCTTCCTCAAATTCATAACGACGAAGACCATATAGTTGGCGAAGAGGTATTTAAGTATTTTTGCATGTTCTATAATTTGCATGTTCAGTTGAAGTTGTTAAAGAATCATTTTTTTCAATATTTGTATTCAAAATTCATTTAGTATTTGTACTGATATTGAATAGATTGCAAATGTCTATGGAAATTTGCAGTGTGTTTGTTTGTATGTATGTTGTATTTTCAAATTTAATGAATTTTTGTATTTTGGGGATATTTTTGTTAGTTTTGATAATGTACCACACATATTTGGAACCATCGCTTTCTTTCTTGTTTTCTACATTGGTAGGTATTCAGTAAATCAAGAATATATTTATAATTTACATGAAGATGCTATTTTAGATTTTATTAATGAATTTTTAATCGATGATTTTGTATTCATTGTGGTATATTTGTTGTAATTGTGTTGTGATACTATCCCAGATTGTATTCATTCCTTATTATTTGTTTGTTTTGTATTCATTATGACATATTTGTTTTAGTTGTGTTGTTTTACATTTGATTGTATTCATTATGCTTTGTGTATCATATCCAGTAAAGTAAAGATACAATAATCTTTATACATTTGTTTTGATTTTTAACAAATAGTGATGCTATTTGAGTGTTTTCTAAGTTGAAGTAAAGATACATATTAACTGTATTCGTTGTATTTATTCAGCAGTATTTCATTGTTTTGTATTCATTATGGCATAGTTGGTGAATTCATTAGATCATTGTAATTATTGTATATGTTTGGTTTGATTTATAAGTTACATTATGCTATAAATTTGTATTTATGTGATGTAGTTTCTAAGTTACATTATGACATAATTTTTATATTTATATGATGCCAAGTTAAATAGTGATGATATTTCAGATTATATTCACTCCTTATTATTTGATTGTTTTGTATTCATTATGGCATATTTGTTGTAGTCGTGTTATGAGCTTTACAAATTATTGTATTTACATGTGTTTGTATTCATTATGCTCTGTGCATCATTTATAGTTATAAACATTGCAAGAGTGTTGTTTGTAACCAGTCAAAGTTAAGATACATATTAACTTTATACATTTGTATTCATTTTAAACAAACAATGATAATTTTTCAGATTATTTTGAATTTAGTATTCTCATTTATTTATGTATTTGAAGTTTTATTTTCGCCTCTTAATGTACGTAGGGATTGCGGTATTTATATGCTTGCTTATGCCAAGTAGTTGTCTTATGGACAAGGAAATTCAGTCGGTACCTTCGATGTAATGTTTTTAAGGTCAAGATACGCTTCACTTCTTTGAAATTATGGCCACCAGAAGAATGATGCAGGAGCCATTAGTGATAGTGAGGCACCCCCAAGGCATAACATGCCTCAGATAGTTCGTGATGATAGTGAAACAATTGAAATACAATAGTTTGTATTATGGTTAATCTTTCTTTATTCTAAACTATTTTGTCTATTATACATTAAATTATTTGTAGCAGTTTATTCTGCAAAGCCATCATTTTGATCTTATGAAGTGTTGATTTATCATTAAAAGATTTTGATGTATATTATTGTATTTCACTGATTGCATATGTTGTATCTCTCAATAGACAATTTAAATTCAAATGGTTATACTTTCAAATACACTAAGATAGGTCAGATTCATTAGCGATCTTTCTAATACAGATACGATTTGTGTTGCCACAATTATTCATATTCAATCTTAATTAAAATTTGAAGTCATAATGAGTTTACCTAAATTACCAAATTGTAGTATGTATTTGTTAATTCATCTATCTCTATTCATCATAGTTGTTTCTCAACAGTTTTTTAGTATTTTCATTACCAGATGTTAGTTTACTTTTTGTATTCATTTTACATATACTGAACTTGAACAGTTTTGTAGTTCATCTTGATCATCTTGTATTTAGTCTTCGTAATTATATACCTGTATTTTATAAATTAAAGACTTATCAGATCAATATAGTTGTATTCACTGTTACTTCCAGAAAAGTAAGTCAATTACACAAGGATAGTTTGAAGTAATATATTAAAATGAATACATAATAAATGGCAAATACAAACTGACATCTAAATACATTTCGAAATATAATATTCATTAAAGA
Organism: Solanum sparsipilum; assembly: GCA_029582215.1. Lineage (NCBI taxonomy): Eukaryota > Viridiplantae > Streptophyta > Magnoliopsida > Solanales > Solanaceae > Solanum > Solanum sparsipilum. The sequence continues at coordinate 1,898 of JAKRZT010019746.1, read as the reverse complement.
TGATCAAAACATCAATTACATAAAAATAAGAACAAACAAAAGTATCCAACACTAACACTTGTTGCCACTATAACAAATGATAAATGGATAACAAGATTCTGGTTTGCTGCATTCATCTTGTGGAATTCTTGTCCCCGAGGCAAGTATCGAGTCATCTTGAAGAATGCTAAAAGTAATGTAACCTCTTCTCCAAAAACAGCTAACCGAGTCGCATTCAAACTAATACTCCCCATAATTTCTTTGTATTCAAACTATAAAAAAAAACTACCCAAGTCATTAACAAATACATAATTAGAAATGTTAACAATTTTTTGTATCCAAGTTAAAAATGTATGTAATTACAATAGTACTTGCATCATGTTTTGAACAAAATTGTATTTTTCATATTTCAATGAAGTCTGCCAACATATATGTATACAAAACAAATATTGAAATTGTATTCAGTGCAAACATTAATGACGTAAAAAATTGTACATGCTCCAATTTGTATTCCGTTAGGGATACAATTTAATTCAAAACATTAAAAACAAACAGCCATCATAAAATCATGTCTTCAAACAATCCATTAACATTTCGTAATCAACAACCACAAAAAATTAAACAAATTCACCCAAACTAATTTTTCATACGTTGCTCATAGTACATACAATTTACAATGAAAATAAATACAGTTAACAATTATTTACGAACTGTCATATCAAAATTTTATAATCAATTAGAAAAAGATTAAGGATGAAGCAATTAACTAATACCTGGTCCAATTTGTATTCAACCAATTTCATCGAACTCCCAGTAGAAAAATCCTTCTCCAAAGCTGTTTGTCAATGATTTTTTTTTGTCATGTTTCGTTAAAATAATTCTCACCAAACAGATAAAAAAAATTGTTAATTAAAATATATTGATCAGAGATTAAGTATTTTCAATTGAATCTTGAAAATCGATAATGAGAGAATTCATCAGCTATGGAGAAGGCCGATTAGTATTTAGTTTTGAATTTTTGTAACTGCTGAGACTTTTAAGCAATTGTTCCTTTTTAAAATTTTTCTCTCCCCTTAATTTCTCCTTTTTGTTATTTAACAATTGTATACTTTCAATTAAAACAAATAATAAAAACTTCAATAAGAAGATACATAATAAACTAAAATTTTGACATTTTTACTAAATATTGAAAGTGTTGACAATGGATCCTATTAAATGTTAAAATATTGACATTTTGAAAAATTTCCCTTAATAATATAATATCTCCTTATCAAAGAATGTTGGATCCTATTATATTGGGCTTATCAATGTTTAAGCCCAACCCACCTTTTGAATCTGAGCCCATTTTAAATGACCAATTTTAAGCTGAGCCCATTCTAACTTGAATAACTTAGAAGGATTTACGTCTAAATTCTGACGATCATCGTAACTTATTATTAAGAAAAATCTTGGGATTAAATCTTTGTGATTCGTTAGGATTTTGCCTACAAATTCTTGACAATCACCGCAAATTATTGTTAAGACAAGTCTAGCCCAATATCAAATAAGCAATCTTAGCAATTGTTGGAATTTTGCTCAAAAATATTCTAATGAAATAATTATCTCTTGAACTTTTTTTTAACGAGATCAATTTTTTAAAGGTAACACTAAAATTTTCTTATTTGTATAAATCACTCATTTGCATATCCAACTTAAATATTTAATGTACTAAAAGATTGATTTATAACAGTTATTAATGTGTTTCTAGCTACGTGATAAAACCTTCTACAAAAATATAAGATTTTCATAAGACTGATATTTCTTTCTACACTTAGGTAATACATATTGTACATATCTAAAATATATCTAATAACACACTTAAGAATCAATGATAATTCAGCTCTATAAAATTCAATAATATTGTATGACATGAAAATATT
>JAKRZT010019745.1:0-27308 GCA_029582215.1 Solanum sparsipilum | reverse complement strand
AAACCAGCCTCCCCCCCCCCCCCAACCACCACCACCCTTAAAAAAAAATATTAAAGCTTGTTTTTTTAAAATATTTTTAACTTCAATATATTTTTTACCCCACCCTTACCCCTACAAGCCCCCGCCCCAAAAATAAATAAATTAAAAGTTGTTTTAAAAGATATTTCCAATTTTATTTTTTTATTTTTTTACCCCCCACCCCTCACCCCTCCCCCCCATCTTTCACCCTACCCAGCCCCCCACCCCCCTCAAAAAAAATTTAAGTTTTGTTTTTAAGCAATATTTTATACTTTAAAATTTTATTTTTCACCCCTAACCTCGACCCCCTCCCCCCCCAAAAAAAATTAAGTTTCTTTTGAAAAATATTTTCAACTTCAAATTTTTAATTTTTCTCCCCTACCCTCGACCCCACCCCACAAAAAAGTTTAAGTTTGTTTTTAAAAAATATTTTCAATTTCAAAAATTATTTTCTACTCTAGTAAAAATAAAAGACATATTCTCATAAACATTTTTCATTCATAAATCAAACACTAAAAAATCTTTTCGAGAAAATATTTTCTACACACAAACCAAACATGAGAAAATAAGTCAAAATTACTTGTTTTCCAGGAAAACATTTTCTAGGAAAACGTTTTCCATGGAAAATATTTTCCTTCATACCAAACACACCCTTAGTTTGAAAAAAAAAGGTTTAGATGATATGTTTTGTTGACTTTTTTTTTTCCTCCCAGTTGATAGCTTATTAATTGTCCTTGTATGTTAACATTTGCAGCTCATGTATACTTCTTAAAGTAGGAATACGTTTCAATGGAGATCTTTATTGTCATGCTTAGTTATAAAATATGCTACAAATTATATGCTCGTCATGATCACGCTTTATCTCGATGCATATAAATTTGAGTTTAAGTCTCTTTTGTTCCTCTGTTAGCTGCCTCCGTTCTATTCTCTGTTAGTAGAAATATATGTATGAGTTTATTCCTTTTAATCCTGAATATTTAATATTTGGCTATGTAAAAAAATATTACTGTTAAAGGATCATGGTGTGAGAAGTATGTTTTCTTTATAGTTCAAATTTGTTGAAGTTGGAATTTAATGTTGTGTCGATAAGGCACGTGTGATTGCTTCATACTTGGCTGCTTGTTGGTTCAAAAATCGTCATGTATCTTGTCTGATGCTTGCAGTTTAATTTGTAACTAGGAATGTATTTTGTGGCGTGACTTTATTTGGCTCTATTCTTGACTTATTCAATATCGATTAAAGTTGAATTGTCTTATTAATCTCTTTACCCTCTCTTTACTTGCATGAACTTTGGAGCAAAAATGGAGTCCGAATTGAGGACTCTAGCCAAAATACAGTCTCATGAACTCGCTACCATCATACCCCCATATGGAGTCTATATCTTTGACTATCCGGAATAGCAAGCAAAACAAGTGAAATTCACTTGGAGTCGCCTATGTCTATTTATATATATATTTAGCATTTATTTGTTTTTATTGATTTTTCTTAACATGATGAACTTACTTATGTGATTTAGATGTGTTTTTAGTTTTTTTTTTTCATTCGGGATAGTCGGCATTGGAAAAATGATCATGTTTAAATCTAATTACTTAGTTACCCACAACCTAATTATCGATAAACTATCTATCATATGTGAGCTTTTCCTTTTTTGAAAGAAATCTAGCATTTATTTAAGCTCAATTTGAATTTTTTTTAAAGAAGAATTTTTTTGGGGTCATAAATTAGATTTTGTACTGTGTTTTTATAGCCATGACTTTAGAGACTAATAATTTTTTTTAAGCAAATGACTTTTTATTTTCTTCTTTTCAAGTTTTTGTCATTCTATTTCAATGAATTTTCAAATGTAGAATGTGTTTCAAGGTGCAAACAAATTTTAAGACATGCGCATTAACTTCATATACTGAAACCTTTCTTTTAATACGTTTTCGTACCAAATTTTGTACAAACAATTGTTGTTTTAAACAAGTGATTATCTATTGTTTTCAAAAAAGAAAAATGCAAGTCAATTATTTCTAAATATAAAAGAGTTTTTCAAATGTTAAAATGTTTTCCACTCATGTTTTTTTTGCAAATTCTTTAGCATTATTTTTTAGTTTAATTAATTAACCTAAGTTTGACCGGTTAACTATTTATTACGGATCTTAAAGGATGTCTTACCCCTTCCCTTTAGGATAAATTAGAACCCTTACCTAGAATCGTATAAGGTTAGGTAAACCTTAATGTAGAGTTAATATAGCATAACCTTAGTAAAATAGGTATCATAATTTACCTTTCACATAATTATGTGGCGACTCTTTAAAATAGCATTAAGAATCAAATTAAGAATCACTATATGTTGTACATTGTTTGGACCTCGAGTTAAAATGGGGTATTACATTGAGTATACCCTCTGGCAACAAGGTGAACCTTATAAACCTAACTATCCAAACGAGAGGGGGAGGTAGGAGACTTACTTAGAGTTGCGATCCCACCACAAGACGAGGCACCTCTATTGAAACCAGTTCATGTAACCATTGATCCACCGGATAATGTCTCTACAAGGAGAAAAGGAAAATTAGAAAATGGAAAAGAATAAACTGAAAACCTACCTCTAGTAGCTAAGAAAAAGATGTGGCAAACAAGAGGAAGGTGTTGATGACCCAAAGCGAGTGGAAGAGGAAGGTTAGATTCCACAAGGCTCCTTGCGGCGACATGGAGAGAAGGATAGGGAGCTCAAATTGGAAACCCTACCCTTTAGGAAACATGTTATAGAAGTTGATAGCCTCAGTTAGTGGGCTGGGATTTTCGTTTTAGCGTTGTTTAAGGGCTAAACCAATTTTGGATTGGTCTTTTACCTGTTTGTACATGTTATAAGATTTTTTTAAAAACTAAATATCTGAGGTCGCGCTCCTTTATTTCGAATTAATCAAGTATGTACAAACAAGTAAAAGACCAAGCCAAAATTTGTTTAGCCCAAAAACAATGCTAAAACGAAAAGCCCAGCCTACTACGTGAGGCTATCAACTTCTAAAGCATGTTTCCTAAAAGGCAGGGTTTCTAATTTGAGTTGCCTCTCTCTCTCTCTACATGTGGCAACAAGGAGCCTTGTGGAATCCAACCTTCCTTTTCCACTCGCTTTAGGTTATCAACACCTTCCTCTTGTTTGCCATGTCTTCTTCTTAGCTAGCAGAAGTATGTTTTTGGTTTTTTCTTTTCCGTTTTCTTCATTTTCTAATTTTTCTTTTCTCCTTGTAGAGACCTCATCCGGTTGATCAATGGTTACCTAAGGTGGTTTCAACAGAGATTCCCCGTCTTGTGGTGGGATCGCAACTATCAATAAGTCTCCAACCTTCCCCTCTTTCTTCCTTCGCCCTTTTCTTCCTCTCTGGCTTTCTATTTCTAGCTGAAGTAGCAGTGGAGTAACTTTTAAGATATAAAGAGTTGATTCTTCCTGATTAGTTAATCTTATTGGGAAAGTTTTCAATTATTCTCTTACTTAGATTTCTAATGATTCAATGTAATGCTCATTTAACTATTGCAAACACTGTGTGCAAAGCATGAAGCAGTTGAATTCATTGTTGACGAATAAAGTAAAGACAAATGATATTTGGAGGAAAGCTAAGGAATTACTAGTTATGCTTTTAAAATATTTATTTATAAGACATTTTTACTAAAGTTATGATCGTATCAAGGTTAACGTTCAAACATTATTGAGTGTGGTTGTTGTCCTGGCAAGACTATACTTTAGACGTATAGTAATTATACATCAAATATAAAATTACCTGTCAAAGTCAACTTTCATACATTTTTTACTAGATTTGTGACCTTGCCAAAGCCAGAAGCTTAGGCATGTAATAACTTCATAGCTGGAGTGAAATTCAGACATATGCATGACATACAAAATTAAAAATGATTTGCATAAATAAGATTTTTTGATGTCATAGATTAAGTTCGAAGTCACATTATTTCAGTGAGCAAGTATAAAACCTTGTTACTCTTTTCAACAGCCCACCCCCGTTTTCCACCGTCGAACACGCCACCACAAGCCAATGTTTTTAACGTAAGCTTCATTTCAGGCCTTCTTACCATCCGTTTCAGCACTGGGAACAACAAATATTAGGGACATCTTGACTTTTTCAGTCCCTCTTTGGACTTATTTGCTCTCACTCCGGTGATTGCCGTATCAAAGTAATATTTTTCCTTCAAGTAAATTTTCACTCGCATTAGTTATTTTTTTTCACCATTTTCCTCATCTAAATAATTGTAGCTAATTATACTTTTTGTAATAGTTTGCGGCTAATCAACTTTTACTTTTAGGAAAATAGAATTGATATTGTCATGTTTACCTCCAAAAGTTAGTGAAATTAACACTTTATGAGGGTAAAGTGCCAAACAAAAATTGTATCTTGCAGATTACCACGAGTGTGAGAGAGGGCGGCGAGGGGAGAAGTTATCATAAATTTAGTTTATACCTAACAACTTAGAATTTGGGGAAGGAAAGTTATGGACTTTGTTTCATGCATGTATATGTTGTGCTTTTTAGTTTTTCTTTTTTGTTTACCCGTAAAATGGTATAATTGAATTTCTGAGTGTGGTTTAAAGGGACACGGATAAAATTGACCTTATAATGAAATAAATGACCACAACGGAATGATAAATGAGTGCAAGACATCTTCAGAAGTTTTGCATACCGGTCGACAAAAATCTTAGCCTCTTCCATAATATACAAAATCTCAAGCTTATCTCATCCTAGTTATCTCATTTGGCTATGGTTCATCGTCTTGTCTCATGCCTTTGGAGCTAGATGGTCCGACCTTATTGGTATGATACCAGTCCCAACTATATACTCCGGATCTTCCCGAACTAAGTTGCCTTCATCGGTCTTGTTCCAAAGATGTTGATTCAATTCTCTTTATGACTATTTTGACCAATCACTCTTTCCATATGTTAGTACATTATTCGTCCACCTAATTAAATTGTTTTTCACCCCACACAGATGTGCTATGCAACAAGGCAAAATAAATGGGAGATTATTGAATCCTTTGATATATATATATATGTGAAATTTAATTGGTTTTATTTGATTTCTACTTCTACGGTTTTACAGTGACTAAGGCATCAGATAGATGCCTCATAAATTACTTTAGTTATCACATGTTGCTTAATTGAAATCACAATAATGGTGATCTCCATAGTGAAACTTCCCGGGTCCTTCAACTTTGTTGGCAATCTATTCTGAATTCGAGATGAGCACTGCCCTGCCAACGCTATTGGCGCATACTCTCCTCTTGTTGGCTACTATATCTGAGATGAGCAATTCAATACGAGCACTGCTCTGTCAACCCTACTATCGCATACTTTGCATATTTGGGAAATGTTGCCTCCTCTGTGGAAATCCTTACCACTTTTTGTAACCACAACATTAAATGGTTTTGGATTAGGATCCACATCGCTAGTTTGACTTCCTTGGGTCGTAGTATTATGCGCTCTGATAATCTGACCCATCTTTCTTTCAAGACTACAGATTGCCAAGTAGTGTTTTTTAGCAGTATCTGACTACTTTTGCCGCTCATCTACTAATTTCTTCAATATCTCTTTAATGTCATCTAGTTGGCCTTGAATGATATTATCTTGAATTATCCTGATTCTGCTGATAGTGTTACTTCTGGCCCTATGGCCTATACTAGTGTTGGTATCCACCCCATGAGAAATTTGGGTGGTTCATCCAATCGGGCTGAAGTTATTGTTGGGTTTTAAAGGTGTGAACAGGAAATGAAGGGTTGTGACCTTTATTAAAGGTTGTGACCGTTTGAAAGGTTGTGTCTTTTCCAAAGGGTTGTGACCTTTCTGAAAGCTTGTCTGTTTTCCAAAGAGTTGATACCTTTACCCTTTGTTGGCTATAAATAGAGAGGTTTTGTCTCATTTTTCTGCACTGAATTCTTCCCTTCTTCTGCATACATTTCTTACAAAACAAAATTGATCGATCATGTCAGTATGTGTGATTCGTTGCTGTCATTTTGAGTTTGTTGAAATTATCGAAGTTTGAGGTACCGCTACCTCTTTATTGGTTAATCCGTTTTATCTTGGGAGAAATTAATCTGCAACCTCGGGTACTTGAGGGGATTAAATTTCTTAAGGATACACAGTGATTTCTGTGGACTCGGATAGTTCTTTGTTTTTTCTTTTCATCTTTCATTATTTTTGGTTTGCTAATCTGAATACAGGAGATAACAGTTTTTCCTAAAATTTTGGTTTCTTGTGCCTCTACTTGTGTTTCCCACAAAATGTATGGATTCTGGGTTAGCTCCACACATCTGCTGAATTATCACCTCCACAGACTTCGTAGAACAACTGAGATTGTTGAACTGACTGAACTTGAGCTTGCACCTGCGCTTGCCCCATAAAAATTTTGGTCAATTGGCTAAAGTTGTTCAGCGCTGCAATTTGTGTTGTATACTAGTCATCCCATCAACCTCCAGCATCCCTATTTCCTTCACTACATCGTTATTGGACTCACTGGTCCACTAAGCATTACTGGTCGCCAACATGATTAAGAGTATCCACCTGTAACTAAATCAAGAAATAGTATAGAATGAATATCTAAACTCTCTATAAACGCATGTGCTAGGAATTCTTAGGTCTAGTGATGATTGGGACAATTCAGCAACAACATTTTAAATCGCTCCCATGCCGGGGCAATCCTTCACCTTCCTTCTACCTAAACTTCAAGATCTCACTCCTCAATTTAGTTGTCTTCCCAGATGGAGAGAACCTTGCAAGAAACTTTTTCTCCAAATCTGCTCATGATGTGATACAGTTGGTAGGTTCAACTGTAAGCCACCTCTTGGCTTCTCCTAATAGAGAGAACAGAAAGATGATGAGTCTCACATTCCGATAGATATCTTGTGTGATGTAACTATTTGCGATCTCTAAGATATTCTAGAGATGAGCTTGCGGGTCCTCATATGGTAAGCATGTGAACTGCTCATTTGTGTACAATAATTGCACCATATTCTACTTCAGCTCCCATCTTCCAGTAATGTTAGGTTTTACAATATTAGAGTTCACATTTTCTACTAGTGGGACTGCCACTTAACGTACTGCGATTGGGAATTTTGGTGCACATGCAACAAGGCTTGCTCCTTCAAGTCTTCAACCTCTCATGAGGGAACCTTTTGGGTTTCGGTTGGAATGGAGTTAGGTTTCCTTCAACTTCGGAGGGGTTTGCCTCGCTGTCAGAGTTTTGCATAAAACTTGCCATCTACAACCACAAGAGCTAAGATCAATCTGTTAACCCCTGTAACAATATAAAAAAAAAATGTCTCAAACATTTCACTACTTTAAGTCCCCTACAACGACGCTAAAACCTTGTTGTCTCCCAAAAACACACGCAAGTGTACGTGGTCGTCAAGTAATAAAGTGATTATAAAGAATCTGTTGTATCGATTCCATGGGGACTAAATCGCTAACAAGTAGTTGATTTATTCCATTATATTTGTATTAACAAGTGTTGTCCAATTCAAAGAGTTTGATTGGTTTGTTTCTACTACACTACTTATTATAACTAAAACAAGACATGTAGATAAGATTGATATCATAGAGGTTTTTCATAGAGAAGATAATACATAGGGCTATGGCGCTTGCGTAATGTAACATCCCACCCTAGAAAGAACTAAAATTAGAAAGAACTATTTTTGGAAAGAGTAAATTTTGGCAAGTTATGCTAAGTATATGTTTTGGGTCAACTTCAAATGACCATAACTTTCAGTACAAGATGAGTTGGCTAATAAGATATCAAATGAAAGGTCTTGGAATCCTCTTCCCAACGTTACTGAGTTTGCTAATTTTTGAGCTCGTATCAGGGAGATATGCCTGTTTGAAGTTCAGTTGTCTATTTAAGGAAAGTTACCCGAATTTAAGAGGGGTATTTTGGTCTTTTCTTTACCCAATTAAGTTAATTCATTTTTAGTATTTAATTAGGGGTCTAAACTGATTTGGTTCAGTTTACGCAATCCAAATTAAAGCCTAGGGTTAGAGAATAGTTCAAGAAGATGAGAAAAGGAGAAAAATCAAGGCGTTCTTGGAGATTTCTTGCGGAATCGAAGGTCGTTTCGCCAAGGGTTGATCCCTAAAGAGGTATGTGAGTTCACATAGCATTGGGTTCGTTCACCCACGCACCAATCATGTTAATTTTAGCATATTTCGTCCTAAAAAGTTCAAGATTTGATGTTCTTGAGTTGTGTTCTTGAAATTGCCTTCATTCTTGAACTTGGATGCGAATGATGAGTTTCTTGAGATAGTCTTATCGATTTTAAGAGTTATTTCGAGTTAGATTCTTGGGTACATGTATTGGGTAACCAAATCTAAAGAGAAATTGAGAAAAATAATCGAATTAAGATCAGAAAACGAGTTGAAAATTTCGTCGGGAACACCCGGGGGAGGTCTGACGCGAAGCGCCACTAATGCACCTGCAGGGGCTGGCGTGGCGTGCATTTGGAGGTCTATGAACTTTAGGGGCCGGCGCCTTGTGCTAGTAGTGCGCCAAGGTCGCCTGCCCCCACCTAATTTTCATCGTTTAGCCCGTGTGAGTCCTTCTAAGGTGTACTAACACTTCCTATCGATTCTAACTACTCTAAATGACTTCTAAACATCTAGAAATCATCCATAAACACAAATCATAACCTTGAATCCATAAATTCAAATTTAAGAAAAGTTAAGAGCCAAGTCTAAAGAGTTCTTAGAGTCTTTTCCAAATGTTTAAACTTGTTTTAAGACTTGAGCATTGAATTGAGTAAGAGTGAGAGTGAAGTTCATTTTCTTTAAAAGATTATATGGGAACTAAGTATTCCCAAAGAGTAAATATTTCACATTTAAACAAGAGAGGAAACACTGATTTCCAAGAGAGCTTTTGAGCTAGTTTTGAGTAATAATCTCAAAACACAGAGAAAGAGTTATGTTTTTAAACATATGAGCTGGGTATATTTTGGGAGTTGTATTAAGCATCGATATGGGGACGAGTTCATAATAACTCAAGTCTCCATAAACCACATAGCCAACGTGGGTAGAAAGGATCATACCTTTTAGATGATTCCTTAATGATTTTAAGCATAGCTTAGTGGATCCACTTAGTTGAGGCGTTCTATATCCCGACAAGTTATAGGATAGTTCTAGCAGCGTGGACGAGACGTTGTATCTTCACATAGCTCATAATGATGGTTGTCAGTTAGAGAATCTCCTAATCAGAGATATTATTGTATTTTCCAATACTTTGAGATGTTATCTACTATTTTAAATGCTTTATATAAACTACATCTTTATTGCTGTTTTATTTCTGCATTGAGTTGAGTATTCATGAGTTGAGTAAAGTTGAGGTAAGTATTTCATTCACATTCCAGTTCAAGCTTACGTTTTGTTTAGAATTCCCCTCACATTCTTGTACATTCGATGTACTGACGCCATTTGGCCTGCATCATTTTATGATGCAGATACAAGTAACCAGGATCAGCATCCAACTCTTCGTTGATCCAATCGAACAGTTTAGAGTCAGTTGGTGAGCCTCCTTACTTTCCGGAAGATCCCTTTTTATATTGCTTTATCATATCCGTTGTTAGGATGGTCGGGGATCTTGTCCCGACATTCCTCATAGTATTAGAGGCTTTATAGACAGAATGTTATAGTTCATTAGTCTTTTCATTTTCATTCTGTTTATGTTGAGACTTGAGTTTCATTATGGGCCAGTTGAATGTTTCTTTATAACATTATAGTTTATTTCATGAATTTATCTTTCTTGAGTAAAGTCTTCTGCTGAGTATTAAGCTAGACTAAGGGTTCACTTGGGGCTAGCAATGGTTCTCGAGTGTCAGTCTTTCCCAGGGTGTAGGCTTGGGGCGTGACATGTATTCTCTTCATATGTATATGCAATTGCTATGCTAATTTCTATAATTTCACTGACTCACAAGGTTGATATTATAATCATGGTTTCCTGACCCTTTAACTGTCTACCCATATTAGCCTCTCACCTATGACCTATATTGTTAAGTGATGATGGCCATAACTAATCTAAATGCATTTATATCTCATGTATGGGAGCCAATTAGGATAAACTATGTGATTTTTACCCATCTGCCTAAGTTTAATTCGTAGAGTTACCCAGTAGAGAGGTTTGGAGTTTGATGTCTAGCACATGTGTCCAACTTTCAAGAAGGGAGATTTTTTATGAAATTTTTTGTAAAATTTTCCAATGTTTCACTCTTGTTTTTCTAGTGTCATTAGTTGCTTGCTACTTTTGTTGTGACTTCCTTAATTTATGGTTTTATGCTGCAACTCTAGTTTCTGGGAATCCTGAACTTGTAAAAGTGAAGCAAAACTATTAGTCATAAAAAATTATTAGCAGAAGTAGTAATGACTTGTAGATCACAGATCTTGTACTGTCTTCATCTTGAAGCTTTTCTCTGGTCTTTTTATATCTATCGTTCTCACAGCTCAAAGTTGAATTTTACTATATTTATCTAAATATTATCATCTATTAAAATTATGATATGGCATATCTCCTCTGCATTAATTGAAATTCGACGCTTATGAGCAGTGGTGTCAATGCCATCTCATTCCCTTCACATGGTTCATTGATTTAAACGGTTGGTGCTTATGTACTGGTTTGCAAAATTGATTCCATGCGAGGGAATTTACTGCACAAGTTTAAAGCTTCCACTAAATCAATACCACCCTGTGAGTGTCACTATGTTGCTTGGACTCTCCAAAGAGTTGCCACCCCTGTGTAGGATCGACATGTAGCAATTTGGAAGTTAGATAGTAGCAAAAATAAATCGACATGTTGTTTGCTTTCAAAGGATCACCCTGTTGTTACAATATTAAAATTGGAGATGAAAATAATGGAGTTTTTGGTCAAAAACATCCTTAAACTATACCTCAAACTTACACTACATCTTTAAAATATCATTATTAGCAGAAAACATCCCTCAAGTATTTAAAAGTGAACAATTTTCATTCTTCTGTTAGATATCGTCAAAAAACTAAGGGATCCAACAAAAACAGGACCAGTTCACATGACCATCAACAAAAGTTTTCCTGCATAATTTCATGACCTCCTATAAGAAGTTCCTGATTTTTTTTTTATTAAGAATCTTAGACATTATTGCATACAGAAACAAAAAAAATGTTTGGAAGGTGAGGATACATGATTTGCTCTTTTTCTCATTTAGTAATGGAAAAAAACTGGAGCTTAATTATCTTTACCTTTTTCATAGCCAAAATGTATTTAAATAATAAATTTTGGGGCCAATCTGATATTGAAATGATCAAAATATTGATTATGTCTCGCATGTGAGTTTCATTCTACATGATTAGAAGCGGAAGTCTCCAACAAATGCCGCTTCTAGCATATTCAATTGAGAAGAAACATATTTCAACTAATCATATATTTAATATCAAATTACATTAAAAATAAATGGAAAAAAAATTTCAAATTAAAAGATTTTGCATAATGCTAAAGTGAAATAACGAAAAAGTTCACAATAGAATTTTTGGCGTATCTAAGAATAATAATTACGAAGGGATGATTTGATTTTTGTGGGATCTGTTAGTTTTCTGATAAATTCAAGTAGAAGGATGAAAATTGTTCAGTTTTAAATACTTGAAGGATGTTTTCTACTAGGAATAATACTTTAAGGATATAGTTTAAGTTTGAGGTATAGTTTAAGGATGATTTTGGCAAAAACTCAAAATAATGTAAGTGTAGGTGCTTTAACAATAAGTTATGTTGATTCTTCAAGAATTTCAATAAATACTTGAAGGTCACATAATTTATTTCAAATATATACTATAATTCTTTCAAAATTTTTAGTTTATGCTTGGAGAGACACTAGTTTTTTCAAATATTTACTATTGAAATCTTGATAATCCAAATTATGATAATCACGATAATATATTATGTAAAAAAATCAATAATATATTTTTATTTTAAAATTGATCCAAGTGAATTTTAAATTTTGAATATAATTTTGATACATAATTTTTAATAGCTATTTCATCACTTTTAATAGTTAAATAAAATCTAAATCTCAAAAATAATAAATTCGCTTTGGCTTCTCTTAATTTTTAAAGTTCAATATCTGATAATATTTATATTTTTCTTAAATTAAACTTATATAAGGATCAAACATTATCTAATTAAATTTAATCATAAGAAGTAATTAAAGGGGGGGAAATGAGACGATGAAGGGAAAAGGTTAAAGAAGCTGGAGTAGGGACTGCACTTTTCTTTTTCAATTTAAGTTAGTATTTGACCATAAATTTGTTTTACAAATGTTATTTAATAGGAGTATCTCAAATAATTCTATTACTACATTTGAAATGACCATTTATTGCCTTAATAACTAATATTTATATTTATCCATTAAAGATTGGTCATTACTTCTGATTCAAATATTAATGTTGCAATTGATATTTGTAATATTTTCCCATCATTACCTATCTCATTTACTCCCGTTGTGATCATTTTGAGTTCTTTCACACCTATATATGCTTATTGTATTCTCTCTTTGGGGAGAAAAAGAGAAGATAGAAACATATTAATTCCTCATATGTTCTAGTATGCTGAATTTTCTTTTTCCTACTAGAGTTTTTGTTAGATTTTAACTTTTGTATATATAAGAAGAGCTTGTTGAATACAAGAATACAATCAAATGATATATCTTTAAAGATAGTATTTTTTACATGCCTCAAGTGTTGGAGATTTTTTTTTTAAATTTAAATTTGGACTCAAGATCCATATTATTAATTAAATAACTGGGCCAAACATCATTAATAAAAGGTTCAACCTGATCGGCCCAAATTGGCAAAACCAAGTGGATAAAGACACTACCCTAATACTAGGGTTTTCTAAATGAACTATCCTGTTCTCCTTTCTTTCTCTTCCTCTCCTCTTTCTCAGCTCGCCTCTATCCCAATGTTTGTCGTTGTCCCCTTGCTCCGACTTGATGTTTTTCCTTCTTTGGGTGATAAACATCCTTCATGTCCGACTTGTGATGGATGCTGGAAATATCATCTCTCAAAGGTACACCTCCTTCTTTCCATGTTGAGTTATTGCTCCTTCTTCGCAATTGACAATGTTTTCTTTGTAGGTGTGTTGTTTGGTTAGAAAGCCTGAGTTCGTGAAGAAATTGAACGAGAGTATGTGTCTTGTGCTTCCTCCATGCAAATCTGTGTAAGTGACTCGCTATTACCATCTTCCCTGTTGCTTCTATTCCTATTTTGATTCTCTTTATTTTGCAGGTGAAACAAAATAGAAGAAGATCTTGTAGCTCCCTCGCTTCATCTTTTTGCTGGAAGCTTGTTTTGAAATCAGATTTGTCCTCTGTACTCTCGCTTTTTTCTGGTCCCTGTGTCCCTTTTTGCTGGTTGTCATAGCTTAGAAATAGGATAGGTTCCTCAACAACTTTTTTGCTCCTAACATAGCTAATATCTAACCTGTACATATCATAGTTGTGAAACAATGTGTCTTCTGATCTGTAAAAAAGCATGATGTCCATTGTTGTTAGTGTTAATTCTCCTTTTCTTGATGCTAACTGAAGGGATCTGTTGTTTATCTATGTTAAAAATCTTTCTTCCCAAACTTGGTTACTGAATGAAATTCTGAAATGTCTTTATTTCTTCTTTATTTATTACTGAATTTGCTATGTAGTCTGCCAATTGATTTGCTTCTTTAAAAATATGTGAAATATGTACTATGATTTTCTCCACCATGTCATATATTTCCTCCATCATTTTTGCTAACTCACAAGGTATTTTCCAACTCCTAGTGATCATGTATTTGAATACTAGGGAATTAGATCCTAGATGAACATGATTCATATTTTTCTTAATGCAAAATTGTAGAGCTTCCCAGACTGCTCTCACCTCTGCCTCCATATTTGTAGCTATCCCTATGTTCTTGTCCTCAACATAGATAAGATCACCTCATATATCCCATGATATAGTATTTCCGTAAAATTTCTAACAAAATTTTGGGAGTAAGTTTTGAAAATTCATCTTCAAATATATGTTTGACCATGAAATTTGATCAGATTTTGAAAATTTGATCTTCAAATATTTTCAAGTTCCCAAAAATTAGGTCAAAATAGTGTTAGAATCTTTGGATCTTCCATTGACAAAACCTCAATTTGAAAAACTCAAATTTCGATTTTCAACTTTGAAATCCATGACTAAATAAGAGTTAGGCACATAAATAAAACACAACCCCCTCCGGCCCTCCCCCAACCACACACAAAAACCAAAATATAAGTATAAAAATTTGAAGCCACATTGTTTCAGCGCGCAAGTAAAAAACTTTGTTATTTCTCTATTCAGTGGCCACCCCCGTTTTCCACCGTTCAACACGCCACCACAAGCCAAAGTTCTTAACCTAAGCTTCATTTCAGTAGTGGGAACATCAAATATTAGGGACATCTTGACTTGTTTCAGTCCCTCTTTGAACTTCTTTGCTATCAACTCCGGTGATGACCGTGTCAAGGTAATATTTTTCCCTCAAGTGAATTTTCGCTCGTATTAATTAATTATTTTCACCATTTTTTGTACCTGAATAATTGTAGCTAATTATAATTTTCGTACAGTTTCCTGCTATTCAACTTTTACTTTTAGGAAAAAAGAATTAATGTTGTCATATTTACCTCCAAAAGTTAGGGAAATTGACTCTTGATGAGGGAAAAGTGACAAACTAAAATCATATCTTGCAGCATTACCTCGAGTGTGAGAGAGGGCAGAAAGGGGAGAAGTTATCTTAAACACAGTTTACACCTAACAACTTAGAATTTGGGGAAGGAAAGTTATGAACTTTGTTTCATGCATGTATATGTTGTGCCTTTTAGTTCTTTTTTTTTATGATGTTGTTTACCGTAAAATGGTACAATTAAATTTCTAAGGGTGGTTTAAAGGCATACAGATAAAATTGACCTTATTATATAATAGATGACAATAATGGAACGATAAATGAGTGCAAGAACAATAATAAATAGTTGAATTTAGAATCTAGATTATGAGCTTGTGTTGTTGCTTAAGAACAAAGTAGCTCAAGTAAACTTGAGAACAAAATGCTTTATAGTTTAAAATTCTCAAATTTTAAAATGAAGTGCTAAGAACTTGAGTTATCTTAGTAATTAAAATTAGCAGACTAAAACTAATTATGACATTAATAAAGTCAATTCAAGAACTTAGATCAAAAGTGGTGGAGACCCCTATTTCAAAGAAACTAGAGACAGCGATTAATATACGACTAATTACCTTCTTTAATTACTCTAATAGAAACCAAAGATATAAAGTTAAGAATTTAACTTACCTTTAAAGAATCGTTTCTTATAATGTTGTAAGATAAATTCATAGTCACCATACACAAAGGTCTAAATGAGAGAAACCTCTCAAATTATATTAATCATGTCTTGTGAAAATAACCAAATACACCCCTACACATAAGAGAAACCTATACCAAATAGCATGAGATTCAAATCCTACTTTTAATTAGAAAACTTTTCAACTATGAAACTTTAAATTAGGAAAACATATAAAAAAAATATCAAACTTCTTCCTAAAATTAGCTAACATGAATAAGGAGAAAATTGGAAAATTTGCACCCAAAGCCTACATGACTTCATCTTATAATTGGGCTCTATATTGTTGTTATTTTCAGCCATTGTTTGGCGAGAATTCAACACACTTTGGGCTGAAATTTTAGCTCTCCTTTGTGCTCATGTTGGGCCCTCTCTTGGACTTCACATGGTTCATTCATTTAAACGGCTGGTGTTGATAGACTGGTTTGCAAATTTGATTCCACGTCGGGGAACTTGCTGCACAAGTTTAAAGCTTCCACTGAAGCAATATCATCTTTATCCATTTCATCAGGTTTGTATCTATACATGTTCATTGTCTTCAATGATGGCTACATTTTGAGAATCTTGCATTTAGTCCATCTGGATTAGTAATTGAACAATTGACATCTTTGACCCCTTCTATAGTTTCTATAATGCAAAATGGGTACTCCCAACAATGATACCAGATCTTGTTTCCTAAGAGTTAGCAAGATTCTTCTCATGTCATATTTCATCACTATATGTTCTGAATACATGTCATTGCTCCATTTGTGTCCTCTCCACCCTCTACCTTGTATTAGCGTTCCTATAGTGGTTTTCTCCTTGTAGCAATTAAAATTCTATGCTTAATTTGTTTCTACTGATTGTAATGCATTTTCACCTCTCTCAACACGGCTAATTTCTACCGGGTACTCCCACCCTAATTTATTTCTCCATATTATTAGTGTTACAAAATCTGAATATTACTGATATAGATAATACAATTGAATTTTAGGGATTTGAATATTTAGTCATCATAGTTAGTTTGTTCTCTTCATGTATTTATATCCTTGTTCTCTTTGAGTAATATACAAATTATTCCCCATACCTTATGAAAGACATGGTATCATAACCAAGTTAAGGTTTCGTTGTTTTTTTCTACTTTGGGTCACTCATCCATGAGTTACCAGTTTCCCTCACCTTTGGCAAAGGGCGAAGATCTTTCAGAAATTTTTTTTCTTTTGTAGACTGGATTTCAATTGTTTACTCTGATCACTCTTTTTGTTGTTGTGTTGGATCCACTGCTTCTCCAGTCCCTATTTGTCTCTAGTTCTTCAATATTTGGTACCAAGGTCTGCTTTGATTTTTTTTTATCTATTTCTGGTTGGGTTTGCTGGTTTCAATTGTTTTCCAGCGTTTAGAGTTGTTTAATTTGGAATCGCTCTGTGGGATTGCTCTCTGTGAGGGTTTATTTGGTTTGGAATTGATATTACTATATTTTGTGGCTAAATAACTAGTGAAGCCTTATTTATGGTTGATGTTGTGGTGCTCTTGATGTTTGTGAATTTCAACCTCCTAAGGGATGTTCCTGTAGGTGGAGGGAGACCAATGTATCTTTGTGCATGGTCCGTTTGAAATTTTATTATTTTCAATCGTCTTGGATAAAAATAGGTTCAAATCATTGAATTCATGGCTTCACGAGTAACAGTAGCTTCACCCCCCAGAAACACAAAAGTGTTAGTCTTAAAACACCACCTTTCTACCAACCCAAAAATTAAATTTTGATCCGTTTGGACTCTATACATTGAACTCTTGACAGCTCCGTAAATTCCTTCAGCTTTCCATACAGGGTGATGGATAGCCTCCATCGTTTCAACCCATTTTTTCCATTTCATTGAAAGTCTCCTTTCATGGTTGTAATATATGAATGGATTAATAAATGAAATGGAAATAATGGGTTGAAAGAATGGAGGCTATCCATCACCCTGTATGGAAAGCTGCCGAAATTTACAGAGCTGTCAAGAGTTCAGTGTATAGAGTCTAGACGGATCAAAATCTGATTTTTGGGTTGGTAGGAAGGTGGTGTTCTGAGACTAACATTTTTGTGTTTCCGTAGGGTGAAGCTCATGTTACTCTTGAAGACATGAATTCATTGGATTGAATCTATAGGTCCCTTTCTGCATTCACTCTGCACATCTATACAATTTTATGCCATATTAATTATTAAAGAAAAATTGTCCTAAAGCTTGAGATGATAGTCGTCTTGTGCCATTATGCTCTTTTAATATCTATTCTTCCCCCTTTGTGTAATCTTATAGCTCCAAATTCTATATGATTTTGGCGTTTATTTGATATCCATAGTTATAAGTGATGTTTGAGATGTTTCAAAATATTTTTCTTACTGAGACAACGTCATGGAGTTACATTTAGTAAATTGGAGTGCAACTTGTTTACTTTTTCGATCATCTATTTCTTTTGGAAGGAAGGAAAAATTGCTATTTGCTTTAACATTTTAAAGGTTAAGAATCATAAAGATTTGAGGCAAAAATATTTCAGTGAAGACAGTCTGTTCCATCATTAAATATGATGGCAATTTGCATTTTGATACTAGTGTGTGCTAACATTTCTTTTTTTGCATTGAATAGGCCCCTCCATCGTGCAAATGTTGAGGGGGCTTCACTTCCCTTGCATAAGATTCTTGATCAGGTTGATGTCAAGACTGAAATTAAGTCCAATTTGAGCAAATGTATCACTTAACATTGGCCAAAACTTTGTGATCACTTGGTTTTGTTGGCACACTATTCTTTTGTGTCTGTAGTCTGTACTATATTCAACACCTTGTTTTTGAACTTGTTGTGGCTACTTATTTTGATGGCAAGACAATTTGTCATTCCCTCAGAAGAACAATTGTATAGATTAGAACTATAGATAAAACTAGTTACTCCATGCTGGACTTGTTCCTAGGTTGAAGCAAACTGTAATTTGAGATTCTCTGTTGCTATCAGACCCTTGATATATTGGGGCTAATCGTCATTTTTGGAGCTTGTGATCCATGCTTTAACACTAGTGCATCCTTTTTAAATAGTGCTCTGACTCAAGTGCTTTTGTGCTGAATGTTATACTTTTCATCTTAAATGTGCGAAGGAACTTTCTTAACTTCTCATCGCTACTTTACTACTAGTGAAAGTGCAAATTACGTGACCAGATGAGAATTCATTAGAAGTTTGGAGTTCACTATCACTAGTTATTGTTCTCTTGTCAAGAGAGAGGAGATCTGGTCACGAGTTGAAAAACAAAAGTCTATTTCCCGAAAATTGTGCACCATGACCTCGTACTGCCTGGTTGAAAGTCCTTGGGTTTGAAGGATTGGTTGTACAAATGTTTCCTCCTCTGTGGAAATCCTTACCACTTTTTGTAACCAGAACATTAAATGGTTTTGGATTAAGATTTACATTGCTAGGTAGGCTTCCTTGGGCCCTAGTATTCTGCACTCCAATAATCTGACCCATCTTTCATTCAAGACTAAACATTGCCAAGTCGTGTTTGTTAGCAGTAGCTGATTGAATTTGCCGCTCATCTAATAATATCTTCAATCTCTTTTTAATCCCATCTAGTTGGCCCTGAATGATATTACCATGAGAAATTTGGGTGGTTCCTCCAATCGGGCTATAGTTGTTCCTGGAATTTTAGTTTCCTGTGCCTCTACTTGCATTTCCCACAAAATGTATGGATTCTGGGTTAGATCTACACATATTTGTTGAATTATCACCTTCACAGGCTTCACAAAACAACTGAGATTGTTGAACACACTAAACTTGAGCTTGCACCTACGCTTGACCCATAAAAAATTTGGTCAATTGGCTAAAGTTGTTCATCGCTGCAATTTGTGCTTGTATACTAGTCATCCCATCAACCTCTAGAATATCTTCACTGCATCTTTTATTGGACTCACTGGTCCACTAAGGGTTACTGGCCGCCAACCTGATTAAGGCTTAGAATGAATATCTAAAGCCTTCACATTTCATCTACCTAAAATCCAAGATCTCACTATTTAATTTAGCTCCCTTCCCAGATGGAAAGAACCTTGCAAGAAACATTTTTGACAAATCATCCCATGATGTGATAGAGTTGGTAGGTTCAACTGTAATCCACCTCTTGGCTTCCCCTGACAAAGAGGACAGAAATAGAGTGAGTCTCACATTCCGATCAAACATCCTGTGTGATGTAAGTATTTGCGATCTATAGGAAATTCTAGAGATGAGCCTATGGATCTTCTTATGGTAAGCATGTGAACTTCTCGTTTGTGTGCAATAATTGGACCATATTCTACTCCAGCTTCCATCTTCTAATAATGTTAGGTTTTATAATATTATAGTTTACATTTTCTACTAGTGGGATTACCACTTCGCGTATTGCGATTGGGGCTTGTGGTTGAGCTGTCAGTACTGCAAGTGGTGGGTTGCGATGCACTTGCAACAAGGCTTTCTCCTTCAACCTCTGGTAAAGGAACCTTTTGGGTTTCGGTTGGAACGGATATAGATTTCCTTCAACTTTGGACGGGTTTGCCTCATGTCATAGTTTTGCAGAAAAGTTGTCATCTACCCACAACAACTAAGATTAACACCTGTAACAACAAAAATAACAAAAAATATCTCAAATTTTCAATACTATACTACACTATTTATTATAACTAAAACAATATAGGTAAATAAAATTGATTTAATAGAGGTTGTTCATAAGAAAAGATAATGCATTGCGCTATGGCGCTTGCTTAATCTCTTCATATTTATATACAATTGCTATGCGAATATCTACCGTTTCGCTAACTCACAAAGTTGATATTATAGTCATTCTCTTGAGCCTTTAACCGTCTACCCAGATTAACCTCACACCTATATTTTTAAGTGATGGTGGCCATGACTAATATGAATGCATTTATATCTCCTGTATGGGAGCCAATTAGGTCAAACTATCCGAGCTGCAAATCCTTTTAGCAGAACGCATCCTACTCCCCTTAATCTAGTTCTATCTCCAACTTTCCTCTCTCAAGTTAGAGATTACCATTTATCCTATTGATCACAAATTAACATAATAGTAAGTAGAAGATTAAGAGAACAAAATATATGGTAGAAAATCTCAATAACAACTATATAATACAAGACGAAGTTCATACTATGGCCATAACCCTAGAAAGAGGGCTTTTAGCCACTCCAATCTGATTACAAAAGCTATAATTCATGTTATAAACAAGAAATAATGCTAAGTAAAGAGAAGAAGAGTTAACCCTAAGAGAATTTTTCCTTTGCTCTTGCTCCGTGCTTCCACAATAGTCATCTCCTCCTAAAAATGGCATGAGAAATGGACTCACTCTACAAATAATTGTGTAAATTTCAGGATTCTGATTTAAGATTACATGGACAAAGGTTTGTTCCGAATAGCATACCGACCAATTGGAATCGAGATAGACCAAGTATGGTTATTTATATTATTTTAAATACAGAAAAGGCCTGTTATATTCTAAGTGTTTTGATGATCCTCACAAATGCAGGGACTGGTCCCTTGGAGAGTGCTCTCGTCCAGATTCAAATGGGGTACAACTATGAAGCTGTCACGACAAGTACTAGGTGAAAAGTGTAGTGTACTGCACCAATAGGAAGAGCGGACAAGACTGTCACGACCCGATTCCTCGAGTCATGATGACACCTACTATAACCCACTAGTAGGTAAGCCAACCAGTAACCCTGAACAACAAGTAATGGGCCTGAGGGCAGAAACTAAACAAGAGTAGGCAAAATTTAAATAACAATATAAACAGGCGGAAGCAAACCAAAACATATATACAAATAAAGATCCCTCCCAGAACCTGGAAGTCACTAGTGCAGAGGTACTAACAAAACGAGTACAGGTCCCAAAAGTGCACCACAGAGACTGGACTGTCTCGAAAGGTAAAAGACAAGTCTATATACACAGATGGAGACTGAAATAGTACAAAACGCCATGTGCTCACCCCCGTCTCCGGATCAAACTACTTCAAACTAGATCAATGTTGGCCATTGGTGCTCGGACCTACATCACGAAACAGATGCAGAGCGTAGCATGAGTACCAAAAGAACAGGTACCCAGTAGGCATCATAGGCCGACTGAACTTGAAAAGTAAAGGCAATATGAAAAGAAGGAATAACACAAACCAAAGTCAAGAACGAAAATCTAACTAACAATGGAATGCACACGAGTGTAGAAAGAACTTATTAAAGTACTCTATAAGCTAACTACACCTAACTGGACCCCATAAGCCCAGAAGGTACACTCGTGCGCAAGTTAAATAAAATCCCGAACGAACCCCCAAAAGCTCGACGAGTACACAGAACAATTATAACTAAAGGGAATTACATATAAGAACCCAAGAACGGAGAATATCGAACCAGAACCTCAACCCCAATTAGTAGAATCTGACAGTACAGAGGCCGGACCTCGAACCGGATGCTCACCAGAAGTACCCAAGTAACCAATCACAAGTATAAAGTATCTGATGCCGGAACTCTAACTGGATGCTCTGTATAGGTATCTGGGCAATAGAGGCCGAAGCTCTAACCAAATATTCTATATAAGTATCTAGGCAATAAAGGCCGGAACTCTAACCGGATGCTCTATATAAGTATCTGGGCAATAGAGGCCGTAACTCTAACCGGATGCTCTATATACGTATCTGGGCAATAGAGGCCGGACCTTAAACCGGATGCTCTATAAATGTGCCAATATAGCTGCTGAAAGAGTCTTAATCGATCCACGCTCATAAATGTCCATGGAACGCCGTTCATACTTAGCCAATCAATGAAAGTCCTTAGAACGGAATCGAAAATCAAATTCAAATCGCGAAGTAAAACTAGCGTTGCTGACTTAACACATGAAGCCGTAATATCCGGTAAATAAGGATAACTATCATCAGAGCAAGTGTATCGCCTAGCTAAGGCCCAAACTATCAGACTCAAGTCTGCTACACCAGTCTACAAGGATCTAAGCCGGCCGAGCGATGTCGGGGCAAAACTAAGGCCTATCAGATCCGAATCTTGTATTTCTAAGCCAAGCCCTAGTCAAACCTAAACTAAGGCCCAACATGCTTAAAATAAACAATAATTAAGCATGTAAGCACTTTACATAGCGAGGAGGGTCAATTAATAACACAAAGCATGCTCACAGTTACCCGATTATTCTCGAAATAGGCAAAAAACATGATTTCTAAACACCTATGCATGATTCAATAACTACCAACCCAAATCCCAACTAATCAACGTGCATTCACACTCTCAAGCTCAATCTAAGAGAGGAAAATCGTAGCCTACCTGTAGGCCGATCACATGCGCTCCAAAATCACTTCTTCGGAGCTTTCCCTTTTCGAACGGTCTCGAAATGCAGCCCCACTATCAAAAATAGAGGCACAACGTTATTACAGTCGTTTAGACACCAAAATCACAACAAATGGAGACCGACCAATTTCGGGGTCAAAATAGGTAAACTAGGACCCGCGCTGGAAATTAGGGAATTAACCCCAAAAGTGGGTCCTAACCAGTTCCCCCAGCTCATGTCCCAAAATGGGACACAATTCGGGGCTCGGGAATAACACAATTCGGGGCTCGGGAACAATCAAAACCTAAATTTTCTCAAGAACTAGAAATGGGACAACAGTTGAATCAGTATATTTATCAGAAATTGGAGGTCTACAGAGAATTCCGACAACACCACAACGTTCTCCTCAGAAAACCACTCAAGATAGCCTCAAGAATCACTGAATCGGACCTAAAATGGCTGAGAAAGCAAGTATCAAAAATTCCAAAATCAAGTTCAGTAAAAGGGGTCGTGGCAGCAGGTATTTTACGAAAATTACCTCAAACGGGGACACCAAATCACTGTCTGAGCTCACCAACACGTTCCTTACGAAAAACCTCACAAGATGAACCTTTGAATAACTGAATTTGGACTTGAAATGAAAGAGTTATGAGGGTTTAAGGTTTGGGAATGTTTCGTGATATATCTGCATTATATAGCAGATTTTTTGTAATTTTTTTCCAAAATTAGAACCTCCGACGGGGTGCTCCGAACTCGTTCGGAACCCTGTGCATACAAACGAAATATGAAAACATACCAAATTAGATATTCCGGACTCAATGGTATAGTCAAAATTTTCATACGAGGTCATCTTGACAAAAAGTGGGTCCCACACCCAAATGTCATTTTAAGTCAAAAACCACAAAAGAGCTGAGAAAAAATATCAAAAACCTCGAGACACAAAAGAAAGATCAATCTAGACCAAACTTGACATTTCAGAGTTAACCACGTGGACAGAATTCTCATGCGAGCGCGTTTACTCAGAATGTTGACCAAAGTCAAACTTGGGCTCAAACTTAAAGTTAAAACACCTAATTGCACTGACTCATACTGAAAACCTCGGGAGTTATGTCGACCAAGTTACTAGCCTAAAATGACCCTTTCGGAGCTGATGAATCGTCAGAATTGGATTCCGATGTCATCTTCTTGAACTTTTGATAAAAAATGATCGTTCAAGGTTCATAAGCTCCAAAACACAAAAACTCACACCAAAACTCGCACCAAAACCAAACGAACGACCAGGTGACCGAACTGTCAGTCCTAGCAAGTCATATATGACTTGGGGTCGCTACAGGAACACTGTAAACGATACACAGAAGTCAAGACATAGAAATGACCAGGAGGGTCATTACAATATCCACTACTAAAAAGGGCTTTCGTCCGCGAAAGAAAGGATCAAGAAGTACCCAAAGGCTCAAACAAGCCGTCAAACTACTCTCACATCTCCTGCTCGGTCTCCAGGTAGCCTCCTCGACTGGACGATGCCTCCAACGGACCTTAACAACAAGAATGGCTCTCGAGCGCAATCTTCATACATTTCTATCTAGAATGGCGACTAGCTCCTCTACAAATGTCAAACGATCATCCAGCTCGACTGCATCATATTGGAGCACATGGGACTCATCAGGAACATACCGCCGCAACATTGAGACAGGGAAAACCAGGTGGATGGCTAAAAATGCTGGATGTATGGCCAACTTATAAGCAACCTCCTCAACTGTCTGGAGTATCTCAAAAGGCCCAATGTACCTGGGGCTAAGCTTTCCCCGCCTCCCAAATCTCATCACGCCCTTCATGGGTGACACACGGAGGAATACCCAATCACCAACTGCAAACCTCAACGGTTGACGCCTGTGATCCACGTAACTCTAATGTCTACTCTGAGTCGTCCTGAGCCTATCATGAATCACCCTCACCGGATATAGGGCCTCTTGAATCAAATTTGTACCACGCGGCCTAGGCTCTGTAGACTCAAACTAACCAACTGGAGAGCGACAACGCCTACCATATAAGGCCTCGAATGGGGCCATCTGAATACTAGAGTGGTAGTTGTTGTTGTACGCAAACTCTACCAAAGGCAAGACCTAGTCCCACTGACCTCCAAAATCCATAGCACAGGTCCGCAACATATCCTCAAGGACCTAAATAGTACGCTCCGACTGGCCATCCGTCTGTGGATGAAAAGTTGTGGTAAGGTGGACACGGGTTCCCAACTCCTCCTGAAAAGCCCTCCAAAAGATGGAAGTAAACTGTGAACCCTGGTCTAAAATGATAGAAATAGGCACGCAATGAAGACGGACCACCTCCCTAATGTAGATACGAGCCAACCTCTCAGCACTGAAAGTAGTATGAATAGGAAGAAAGTGTGCTGACTTGGTCAATCGATCCACTATGACCCAAATGCTGTCAACACCTCTAAAAGTCCGAGGCAATCCCACAATGAAGTCCATAGTGATACGCTCCCACTTCCACTCCGGAATGGGTAATCTCTGGAACTCGCCACCAGGCCTCAAATGCTCGGCCTTTACCTGCTGGTAGCACAAGCAACGAGAAACAAAGTCAGCAATATCTCTCTTCATACCACTCCACCAATAATGCTGCCTCAAATGACGATACATCTTCGCTGTGCCCCTATGGAAAGAGTATCTAGACTCATGGGCCTCAAAAATTATCAATTGTATCAAATCTCCAACTCTCGAAAAATAGATGCGGCCGACGAATCTCAACACTCCATCAAGATCTAAGGTAGCCTAACCACCATCACCCGCTAACACTCGATCTATAACAACCACCAAGGCCTCATCTTCAAACTGGCAGCCACGAATCCTATCAAGCAACGAAAACTGAAATCCCATATAGGCCAAGACGCGTCTAGAATTTGAGATATCCAACCGAACCAAGCTATTAGCTAAGAACTGAATGTCCAAAGCTAAGGGTCGCTCCTCAACAGATAAGAAGGCTAGACTACCCATACTCACCGCCTTCCGGCTCAAGGCATCCCATACCATATTCGCCTTGCCCGGATGATAGAAAATAGAGTGGTCGTAGTTCTTTAGGAGCTCAATCTAGTGACGCTGCCTCGAATTAAGGTCCCTTTGGCTCATGATGTACTGAAGACTCCTGTGATCAGTATAGATCTCACATCGAACTCCATACAAGTAGTGCCTCCGAATCTTAAGCGCGAAAACTACTGCTGCCAACTCTAAGTCATGGGTGGGGTAGTTGCGCTCATGAATCTTAAGTTGCCTCAACGCATAAGCAATAACCTGACCCTGCTGCATTAATACGCAACCCAAACCAACACCGGATGCGTCACAATAAACCGTGAATCCCTCACCCTCAACTAGAAGAGTCAATATAGGAGTGGTGGTCAATAACTCTCAACAAAGCGTAGAAAAGCTCTCAACAAAGCGTCTGTAGTAGCCTGCTAGTCCGACGAAGCTCCGAATTTCACTAACTGAGGTAGGCCTAGCCCAATCACGAATAGACTCAATCTTCGCCGGATCTACCATAATGCCCTCCTTGGATACAATATGCCCCAAGAACACTACAGAGTCTAACCAAATCGGGCACTTTGAGAACTTGGCATAAAGCCGCTGATTTCTCAAAGTCTGGAGCACAACCCTCAAATGCTGCTCATGAGCATCCCTACTCCGCGAATATATCAAAATGTCATCAATGAAGACTATGACGAAGGAATCAAGAAAAGGCCTGAACACACGCGTCATTAAATCCATAAAGGCAGCAGGGGCATTAGTCAACCTAAAAGACATCACCAAGAACTCATAATGGCCGTAACGGGTCCTAAATGTAGTCTTAGGGATGTCCACTACCCTAATCCTCAGTTGATGGTACCTGAACCTCAAATCAATCGTAGAAAGCATGGCTACACCCTGAACCTGATCAAACAAATCATCAATACGAGGCATGGGGTAACGGTTCTTCACCGTCACCTTGTTCAGCTGCTTGTAGTCAATGCACATCCTCATAGTCCCGTCCTTTTTCTTCACAAACAGAACAGGGGCACCCCAAGTTGACAGACTCGGGCGGATGAACCCCTTACCTAAGAGATCCTCTAACTGAACACTGAGCTCCCTGAGCTCTGAAGGAGCTATCTGATAAGGCGGAATAGAAATAGGACGGGTGTCGGGCTCCAAATCTATGGCAAAATCAATGTCACGCTTGATATACCGTGAGTTTACGGTATTTCTAATACATTTCACTTACAAGTTGAGTGTGTCTAGGGCCTTTTTATATTGGTTTTTATGTGTTTTGTCATGTTTTGCAGGAAAGGTGTTCAGGCGCGAAAGTTTAGAGACAGCTGAAGGAAATGCAGAAAAAGGCATCCACAGAGGTCATCTACGGACCGTAGGTCCATTCACGGTCCATAGGTGGTGACCGTAGATCAGCAGGCATGGTGTTGAGGACAAATCAAGGAAATCTGACCAAGTGTGGAACCACAGTGCCCATTGACGGTCCGTAGATTGATCTACGGACCGTACTGTTGATCCGTAGAGTGAGACTGCGAGGGTTCCAGTACCTGATTTTTGAAGATTCTAAGTATGGAGCTAC
>JAKRZT010019744.1:0-14147 GCA_029582215.1 Solanum sparsipilum | reverse complement strand
TGAAAACCTCAGGAGTCATGTCGACCATGCTACTAGCCTAAAATGACCCTTCCGGAGCTGATGAAATCGTCAGAATTGGATTTCGATGTCATCTTCTTGAACTTTTGATCAAAAATGATCGTTCAAGGTTCAAAAGCTCCAAAACACAAAAACTCACACCAAGACCAAACGAACGACCAGGTGACCGAACTGTCAGTCCCAGTAAGTCGTAAATGACTTGGGGTCGCTACAGGAACGCTCTAAACGACACACAGAAGGCAAGACACAAAAATGACCAAGAGGGTCATTACACAACACAACTTCCCAAATTCAACTCCGTAGCCCCCGAAAACAAAATCAAAGCATGCACTATGACAATTAAACTAAGACCCATTATACCCATGCCCCCAGGATACTTAGACTTCTCTCGGTTTGGCCAAATTTGGCCATTCGCCGACTTTTGCCCTTAAGAATGATGTCAACCGCTCTATCATTGGGTGAATTACATCATTTAACACAAATGCAGGTTACTTAGACTTCACCCGACAAGACCCAACATCATGCAAGCACAACCCCATAATTTTAATCAATTTTAAGGCATAAAATCTCAGGAAATCAATATTATATGCATTATAGGCACGATATTGAAATTGACAAAGGCACACACATACACAAGAATGATCATAGAGACCCAACACACATTACTAAGATAAAAACCAATTGCAAATGAGTACAAATCGCTAAAAATGTATTCGAGGTTTGGAAAACCAACCTTAGATGTCGAATAAATAATTTGAAACGCTAGGCGGCAAAGTAATCCAACTTCGAACACAAATCCGACGACTAAAATATGATAAAATTGTGGGGAATATAGAAAATATTGTGCAGGTGTGAGTTTGGGAAGTTCAAAAGTGAGGGAAAGTGAAAGAGTTTGAACGTTTAAACTTTTGGCCTTTGAAAACCGTCCAGTTCTCATCCATTCGGCGACATAAGTTTTGCTTGCTGACCCACTTGACGACATGCCGAGTGGGCACTTACCTCACCGAGTTTTACAAGACCTTCAGTTAATGTGGGGGTCCAAATGACGGACGGACAAACTCGTGATCGCCAACCCGATCGGCGATTCGCCAATCAGCTCCTAGGCTCACCAAGTTTTACAAAATCCAATTTAAAAATGTCTTGAGTCCAAAGGCGGTCCAAGTCAGCCTTGCCGACCTCTTCGACGAGTCACCGACTGGACTTTTAGGTCTCCAACTTGCACTTTTCAAACACCTCGCACACTTCGACCTGTACGATTAACACACCATTATTTCAAACATAAAAAGAAAGAAAATAAAACTTGGGTTGCCTCCCAAGCAGCGCCTTAGTTAATGTCGCGGCACGACGCACGTCCACACTCAAACCTCATTCTTGGTGTTGGCTAAAGTATCACTAGGCAACCCCCCTTGCTGTCTCGGGTTTAAATGAGACGAGATATGACACATTTGCTTTTCCAACTATTTGATCGATATTGAATGGGAGGTAACTGTCTGGCTGAGGGTCGACACATTTTCTTTCATTTGTTTCAAAATCTTATCTTACCCCTCAACTTTGTTGAGGTTACGAGATAGCATATCCTCCGATCGACCACCTTCCGAATCCTTTGGTTTCTGACGCTTCGTGGGGAGGCACATACATATCTTTCTCCCATTCATCAAATTGGGATTTCTATCCCTCCATTCTCGGTAGCGATCTTTCCAACCTTCATCCCTGTTCCAACCTTTGTTACCACCCCACCTCGGGTAGTTTGAATGATAACCACCACCTTGGTTGGCTAGGAAATTTACCTCTTTGTTTTACAAAGCCTCAAACTTGGCCTCATTAGGATTAACAAAACCGACACCTATGGCATTGACACTTCGAGCACTAGCTCCCATGATATTTTTGGACAAAATGTCAAGTTGTGTCATGATAAGTTGGTCAGCAACACCCTTATTTACCGAATCAAGGCTTCGATAAAAATACTGCAACAACACTTTTTCAGGTAAGCCATGAGTTGGGCATTGTAGAAGCAACATCATGAATCGTAGCCAAGTTTCATGAATAGGCTTGCCCTCTAGACGCTTGAAGCTCTGAATGCTGTCTCGAAGAGTGATCATCTTCGAAGGAGGGAAAAATTGCACTTAAAATGTGGTGACCAGCTCCTCCCATGAAGTGATTTATTCACGTGGTAACTCAGCCAGCCACTTACATGCTTCTCCTATCAAAGAGAATGGAAACAACCTTAACCAGACTGACTCTTTGGATATGTTCTTGAAGGAGAACGGTCCGCAAACATCCTCGAAGTTTCTAATATGCTCATGGGGATCCTCTTGAGCCAAACCACCGAACAACCTCTTCAATTGCAAGAGATGCAACATAGTATTTGTGATATGGAACATCGCGTTTCCCTAGGCCGAAGGCAAGCGAATGGCACCAATTCCACCCATAAGATGGGGGTCATTAGCATTAGGCTCGTTGACATCGTTGAGGTTTTTGATGTCATCTTGGTGGCCTACTTGGCTACCATTGCTTCCGTTCACACTCATACTACATGTTTCAAAACACAAACAAGGAAAACAAAACTAAAACTAAGTAAGTTCAACTATGACTAATAAGAACAAACTTCTACTTAGCTAAAGATTCTCAACCGACAGCACTCCCCGGCAGCAGCGCCATTTTTTATTTCATGTATCAGGACACTTCATCCAATACTAAGGGCTAAAAATCGTTAGTCAGTAATATAACCCATCTAAATGAGTTGGGGTCGAATACCACATGGAGTGGTACGTGTCGAAGAAATCAAGAGTAAAGTACAAATATGTTCAAGTCAATCATAGGAATTGATATTTACGAATAAAAGCATAATTCAAATTAGGGGTTGAAACAAGTGTCAAATAACAGGGGTTTTGGTTTTCTCTATCAGCTATAACAATTGCAAGTAACACGAATTTACAAGTAATGAGATGGGTTCTTGGGATGTTATTGGATATAGGCTAAGCTAGACAATTGGGTAATTGCAACTAATAGTAAATAGCTGTAAATCAGTGAATAAGCTAGACTTTAGTGGGGATAAACTTTCTCTCAAAAAATTTACCTCGAATCAAGTTGGTTTTTCTCGAACACCAACATGTAGCAAGTAAGAACAACCTACGCTTTAGTCCATTCTCTTTCTCGAGCCGAATGTGTAGAAAAAGGTTTAGGATTCACTCTCTCGAGTTGAATCCATTAAAAACCAACACCCACACACCATCAATTTAGTAATCTTGGTTTTAAAATCTCTCTCTTGAGCAAGCCAAAAACAAGAAGGTAGAGTTGCATTTGCAACTACAACCCTTTAAATTAAACCATAATTACTGAATGAAACCACTTTTAAAAAACATTTAAACTATGAATTAGCAATACCCATAAGCTAAATCAACCAATAATCACATAATCACACCCCAAGATTTGGGGTTTCTAAACATCATAAAAAGAGAGAAATCATCGCCAAATGTTGTTTCCACCATCTGGGTAAGATTAATTTCGTCTTTAAAAATGTCTAAGTTGAAAAGTCTCAAAGACCCACTTACAATTTCTCAAAAATGGAAAACTTCAATTCTTTAAAGCTAAGGAAAATTTTGTCTCCAAACTCAGAGTTCCAACTCCAAAACTAAAATATTCTCTATTATGAAAACTTATACTAAACTAACTATTCAAAAATGTATCTATAGTCGCCAAAAATATGCTACAAAGGACCATTTGGTACAGTAAGTCAAGATCGCTGATCAGCTCGATGATCCGCCCTTTGTTCAGTTCGATCGCCTTTTTGCTTTGGCCTTCAGTATCTTCAAGTTGTGTAACTTTGGGTGATCCAATCACTTCATCACGGAACCGTTCGGTGACACACCGACTGCTTCTTTCTCCCACCGACTTGGTTTTCTCCTTCAGGGCTTGGTACACTGCAACTTTAAGCGAGGTAATATCCACTCGGTGATTCGCCAAATGGATTAGGCGATTAACATGACTTCTTTTCTTCGTTCTTTCAGCTGCCTTGTTCCTTTTTTCTCGTTAGTGTCCACGCTTTGTTCCTCAATACAAACACCTGAAAATCAAGGATTTTACATGGCACAAAATAAGCATTTCAGGACACGACATCTATTCAAATAAAGCCCTAAATGAGTCTAAATCGTGGACTCATCAATATTCACGTCCTCTAGTATCATAACATTCATGCACTCTGTCTTCACTAGATCGGATATCCCAAACAAGAACTTACTCATTTGTGCCCTTGGATTGGCAACCATGTGTGGAGCATACATAGAGAGCTGAGTGAATTTCAGCCCATACTCTTGGACCGACATTGAACTCTACTTCAAGTTCATAAATTGTTGTGCCTTAGCTTCTTTCAACTCCCTTGGGAAGAACCTATCCAGAAAAGCTCTAGTAAAACAATCCCAAGTCACATGAGGAGCTCTATCTGCGCCCTTGTTATCTTTAGACTAAGTGAACTAGATATGAGACACATCATTAAGTCGGTAGGATGCCAGCTCTACCCTGTCATTTCCAGTCACTTGCATCACCTCTAGGATCTTTTTGATTTCATCAATATACTACTGTGGGTCCTCACCAACCCGCTACCCTAGAAACTCAGGCAGATTCATTCGGACAAAGTCTCAAAACCTAGATGCAGGTGATCCACCATTAGTGTTTATAGGAACCATGGCCTATCAATTATTCTGATTGGCTACACTTTGAGCAAGAGATGTCGCATTAGAAAATTCTGCATTTGTAACCTCATGGTTTGAGACTGGAAGAACTATGTTAGCATTGCGTGCATTAGCATTTCGTGCTTAGCTCTATGAGGTGGAATGATTTGAAACACCTAACGACAGATTATAAAGGAGAAGTTAAAACATACCTCATGCATGATAAGAATAGAAAAGAAAGTGATGTTTTTCTTAAAACACTCCGTAACCTCCCCCCTCAAAGGTGTGGCGCTTCACACTCATGAAAATGACTCTAGTTAGTACAGATTTTTGACAACCTAGAACTATTGAACCTATGCTATGATACCAAGTTTGTCAGTCCCCAAGGCTACCCCTATATATAGCATGAGAACTAGGATCACGAGTGACTCCAAGTTAACCCTGATTCTGGCATATCATAAGCATGCTGAAAATAACTAAGGCATGAACTATGCAGAAGTTAAATCAATACATATTAGAAGAGGAACAAGTCTAATATGAGTGTAAATATAACATAACATAAGAGTTTTAGTGAAGACTAAAAAAATACTTAACAACTCAAGTTGAATCTACTACTATGTCTTAAAAGCTAGTTTCTGGGACATACCCTTCGCTAACTCAAACAAGTGGAAAACTGAAAACAAAGAAAAAAATTAAAGCATGTCTATTGTCCACGAAATATGAGGACTCACCACTAAAGTTGTTGAATGCAGATTGAGAATCGATCTACGCCTGATTTGGATGTTGAGTACTTGAACATACATCATGAAATGATGTAGCGCAAAGTATATGTCAGTACATGGAATGTACTGAGCATACAAGATATAAATACTACATTGAATAAAGTATATAGGCTAAACAATACATAACTAAGCAGTGATATAATCTGAACAAAAGTATAGATATGTACTGAAGTATAACTGAAAAATAACTAATAGAAAGCAATGACCAAGTACTAATCACGAAGGTATATCCTGAACTGAACACTGAAATATATATATACTGAAAGCCTGGTCAAGGCACTAAGAGTCTGACTGTGGGAGCTACTATTAACTGACATAAATCACGTGAGCTAAATGTGGAGTCCGATGTATACTTCCCATCGAGAGGACCCAATATACCTTGTAAAGTGGCATGATGGTGCATGATCACTAAATTTGATGCCTAACTAAGGGGACTTATAAACCTACTCGGGCATGTAGTTTTGGGACTTTGAGGGTACGCTAAACCCTAGTCCAACTCAGTGCTAAGTCTACTTCCATATGAATATTCATGAAGTTAAAATGCACTAAATACTGATTGGCTCAAAATATGACATGCTAACTTAGAATGCAACATTTATACACTGTGAATATGGCGTTCGAAATCTAAAGCATGAATTTCTGTTTGGTTGGCCTATCAAGTATAATTAATGAATTAGGATAAATTTACACAAGCTAGGGTTCTTAGTGATATCGATTGAATTATACAAACTATAAAGAAACAAGTTATTTAGATCAAAGGAACCATAATCACAATAAATCTTGAAAATCTTGAAACCCTGGGTCTGAACAGTGTATGTGAATCTGAAGATCTAACTGAATTATAGGGACCTAATGGGTGAAAACAACCCACTAGTGAAATCCCACATACCTGGTGACAAAATCTATGGAGAAATCCTTTGGATATCAGGGCTGAACATATAAGAAAACTGTTGCTTGTTTTTGAGAGGTTTGGTCGACTTTTCCTATTCTTTTTTCTCTAATTCAAGTGATTTTAGGAGAATGAGGAATTCGGGTAGATTCTGACTAAGTTATTTGGCTTAGACTGAGTAAAGCAAAATAGTTTTAAGTTCCCAACACATAGGGGAAAGGAGCAAAATGACCCTGACTTAAAGTTAATGAAGCTCGTCCACCGTGGGATGACAGGTCGTCATTTGGATCAAGGCCCGTCAACTGGGTCGTGGTTATGTCCTTGCCCCAACAGGGCTCTACTAAAATAAGCATAACAATTTACTTTGAGCTTGTATTTTAGCAAACTCAATGGCTTTGGAAAGAGGACTCAATTATCTTTAATTTGATAGGTCCTAGACCACCTAGTTCATTTTTTTGCTAAAAGATATGACTGTTCGAAGTTGACTGAAGACTTGAAGGCTGACCCGTCCCATTCACGATACACTTCACAGACTGTGTGACACACCACGGTCCATATTGATGATTGTGGTTCCTCACAAGAACTATGGTGGTTCTGGGTAACTTTCACGAGACACTTGGCAAACCGTGTGGGGTTCCACGGATTGTTTAGTGATCTATGGTTCCTCACAGTTACCAAAGGGGTTCTGAATCCAGTTCACATGCACTATAAAGGACCATGTGGATTCCTATAGTCCGTGTAAGGGACCGTGGTCCTCCGTTTCCTCCAAGGGTGTGAACCACGATAAAGGTGACGAGTCGTGGTTTTGTACACCACCCGTGGGCCCCCTTCCGTGGTTCATCTATTTCTTCTTGTTCTTCCTCGGTCGAATTTTTTAGGTGTTACACCCTAGGACACTTAAAACTTAGGCTAGCCCTATAGGCCCGAGAGTGCTAATTAACTTGCTTAACCTGAAAAATCCAATACAAATACCAATGAAAAAATTAAGGCCCACTGTAATAAAACTTCAAGAATATTCAAAAGAGGAAAACCAAGTAATCTCTTAATTAGCAAACCAAATCCAACTAACCATAGGCCTACGAAATCTCTAGTAATAGAATAACAATGTCTACATCATGACATACCCCCTATATACCATGAAAATCAAAGGAATGTCTAATAAAAGAAAAGTATGTTTTATAGAAGATGGAAAACTTACCACAATGCTGATTGTTATCCTTTAATGATCTATCTATACCTAGAACCTAGAGCATGTGTCTCCGATCATACTGATTGAAATGATATAGCGTCCGATGATGGTCAATTTGGTGAGTACACACATGCAACCTAGGGGTAAGGCTAAACAATATACATATATAATAAAACCACAAAGATAAGACAAAAATCATAAGTGCAGACCCAAAATATTATAGACAAAGACCTTTCAAAAATTATTAATAACGAGAAAGGTAGTGTTCACCGACATAATGTGACCCACGGGCTATATGAGTCAAGTCTCTACCAGACCAAGTCCCCAATCCATGTATGTCGCATGGATTTGAGAAATATAAGAATCTGGCAAAATCAAATTCACCCAGCTAAAGAATGTAGAGTCTACTCCGATTAACAACCTACAGTGGTCGTCCATATTATAGGAAAAAGGCCTGCCACGTCGGCAAACACTGTTTCCGATGACGAGTAATAAGGACTTTACACATTCTGGTGATACTACCAAACTCTCTTTAAGCCCCCCATTAAAACATTTACAAGTTTCCATTTATTAAGAGTTCTCCGATTAAGGGATATTCCCATTGGTATAGTCATACCATGACTTGCAAGCCATTGTAACCATGCCAATTTCATAATTAGTCATTTAAAATTCTTAACATGTCCTTCAAAAACAAAAAACTCATTTATGGTATAACATTCCGTTCAATGCCAACATCCAAGTCTTTCCAAGTTATATATAAGACAACATATAAAGTGCAAAATAATTAGCATTTAACCAGGATAAAGAATTACCCTTTGTTCATCATTTAAACAAAATCTTTTGAAAGACTCATAGACTCCCAAATCCATTATTTGTAGGAAAACCCCTTTTTCGAAATCATATGAAGAAATTTACCTAATAAAAGCCAACAATCTAAGTTTCGAAATCATAGTAAAATAATTTGAACACAATTAGGAAAAGAGAAAAAATTGTAATCAATTTTCATGAAATCATCTGTCAACGCTTACCTGAATTTGTAATTTATAAATTTCGAATAATAAAATAAAATATGAATCTTGTATGAGTAGTTCCAAGTAGGGAATGTTCAAACATACCTTTTGACGAAGAACTTAAGAAAGGGACCTTGAGAATTAACCTTAGATCTTTCTTCTTGAAGTGTTGAGGAAGAAGATGATAAAATCTTATCATAACATATCGAATCTCCTAGAATATGAATTTTGGGGGAAGTTAATGGTCATGTGTGTGGGTTATAAGATGAGGAAACGACAAAACACCCCTCTTGAAACATGAAAAGAAGAGAGGACTTAAACAATTTCGGAGCTAGTGCGTAGTCGCACAGCTAGAGCCTACTTCGTACAACACTTTGCTAACCTTAATAGTACTATTTCCTTTTTCGTGCAATTGTAGCCTACTTCACGCAACACTTTGTGTGAAGTAGACTCCAATTGTCCAAGGACGCACCTGCTCTAAAACTATTTAAATCTTCTTTTCACGTTTTAGGAGGGGTATTTTAGTACTTTCCTCATCCCATAACCCTAACTCATGACTATTAACTTCCCCCAAAAATCATATTCTAGGAGATTTTATAAGTTACAACAAGTGTTTCTCCTGTTCTTCCTCAACACTTCAAGAAGCAAGATCTAAGGTTAATTCTCAAGGTCTCTTTCCTAAGTTCTTCGTCAAAAGTTATGCTTTAATACTCCCTACAAATTACTCATACAAGATTCATATATTTTCTTATTTGTATCTTCTAAATTACAAATTGAGGTAAGAGTTGAGAGATGATTTCTTGTAAAGTGATTACAAATGTTCCTCTCTTTCTAATTGTGTTCAAATTACTTTACTACGATTTTGGAATTTTTATTGTTGGTTTTGAATGGGCGAATTTCCTCATATGATTTTGAAAAGGGTTTTTGCTATAAATAATGGATTTGGTAATCTATCATTTTTTCAAAAGCTTTGGTTTAAATGATGAACAAAGGGTAATTTTATGCTCGGTTAAATGCTAATGACTTTGCATTTCATATGTTGTCTTATATATAACTTGGAAAAACTTGGATATTGGCATTGAACAAAATGTTTTTACATAAATGAGTCTTTGGTTTTCAAAGGATGGGTTAAGAGTTTTAAATGACTAACTATGAAATTGGCATGGTTAGAATATCTTGCAAATCATGGTATGACGATACCATTGGGAATATGCCTTATTCGGATAACTCATAATAAATGGAAACTTGTAAAGGTTTTAATTGGGGGCTTAAAGAGATATTGGTAGTATCACTGAGAATGTGTAAAGTCCTTGTGAATCATCACCTAAAACCACTTCTGCCGATGTGCGAGGTCCTTGTCCTGATATATGGATGACCAAGGTAGGTTTTTAATCGGAACAACCTCTACAATATTTTCTTTGGGAGAGTTTGGTTCACCATATTCTTATATTTCTAAAATTCATACGACATACATGGATCAGGGCCATCAGCTGGGCAGAGGCCAGACCCATATAGCCCGTGGGTTGCATTATGTCTGTGTATACTACCTTACTCGAGATTAATGATTTTTGAAAGGTCTTTGTCTATATGTTTTGAGTCTGCACTTATGATTTTGTCTTTCCTTTATGGTTATGTTATATTTATGTATACTATTTATTCTTTCCCTTGGGTTTCATGCCTGTACTTTTTCTACTGACTGTCCTCGGATGCTTCATCATTTCATGATATAGAATCGGAGACACGTGTTTGTGGTTCTGGGCAACAATATATCATTAAGGAATAACCATCAATATTGTGGTGATCTTTCCATCTCCCGACAAGCGCACTTTCCTTTTATCAAGTCTTTTCTTTGATTTTCATAGTATGTCGAGGGCCATGTCCCGACATAGATATTGTTATTCTGTTAGTAGAGGTTTTATAGACCTATGTTTAGTTGGATTTGTTTTTCTAATTAAGAGTCTATTTTGTTTTCCTATTTTGAATTTTCTTGAAGGTTGATTATAATGGGCTTTACTTTCCGCATTGGTATTTGTATTTGATTATCTGGATTAAGCGGCTTGGTTGGTACTCTTGGGCCTATGGGGGTTCCGAGTGCCATGTCAAGTCTTAGGTGGGATCTCGGGGTATGACACATCTATGCCTGATGCTCATAGGAAATTCTTCACTAGTTCGTAGCCCATGGAGGACTCATGAGTTCCAAATACGGAACATATGGTCTCCATATGCTCGTGAGGAAGATCTCAATTCACTTTCAGAAAATTAAATAATCCCTAGTTTGGACGATCTCCATGTGATCAACCCTTACTCATACTTGATCTCATGCCAATTAATTTGCATTGCATAATATCAATAAAATAGGGAATGATAATGCATCTCATTTCAATCATTCACCCTCGACTATCACAAGCATATAGGTTCAATGAAGAAATATAACACCCACACAAAACAACCAAGTCAACTATTCATCAGCTAATTAATGTCCATATACATTAGCATTCTTCGATTGCAAACTACCATTTCAAAGTAATAGACTTTCCCTTTTACATCACTGGTACTCATATCAAAGCCCCACACACTATGGGTACGACACCCCCTATTTTTCACACTTATCCATTGTCTATTCAACTATTTACTATTTAATTAGCTAAACATCCCTCAACAAAGCCTCAAGCTCTTAACATACCTCGAATGTGGAGCAACAAGTCACGACTTAAAATATTTGCTTCACCTTTGGTAGAGATTTAGATCATTCCTAATATATCAAAAATGAATTATTCATAAATAAATAGATCAATGAATATTCATAGTAGTATACTTCTATAAATTATTTTGAACACATTTGTTGCATGTCGGTTGCACGTGTATTATACGTTATTTAGTATAAGGTTTTGAAGAATAGCATAAAATTATTGAAATACATTTTTTGTAACTAAAAATAAATTCATGAATATGATACTTTCACAACTAAAAAAGGCTTCAAAAACGACAGACAACGTGGTTTGTTTTTCTAAAAACGACAAAAAAGTAACGCAATCAGTTTCATCTCTTTTGTCCTCGTTGCTTTTCGAAAACGTATGGACTACGTCAATTCTTCCTCTATTTTCATAAAAAAAAATTCTTCTTAAGCAACAACATAACATCACTACCAAAATATCACATTTATGAAATTTCATTTTACTAAAAAGTTTCATTAATTTTATGGTATTATTCATAATTTAGACTAAAAATACCTCTAAACACACTTACATCAGATATGTAGCACACGCGTTCAAAACTTAGTTTATTAAACATACTTATAACTTTTTATGACTATGATGTCCATGCTAGCTTTTGCGGAGCTCGATTAATTCCATGAGATACCTCCCACCTCCCACCAACAATAGGCAACTAAGTCCACCAAAACTAGAACTTTTTCAAAGAATTAATTATTATATATTATCTATAATTTTGGTTTCTTAATGTCTAAGATCCATTTTAAATGAACATATCTAGTTCATTGGTTCTTTATGTAGATATTATTAATCTCTTCAAAGATTTTTTCCTATAAAATTTTAGTTTATTTAACACCAATGAAAATAGTAATTCATTTAAGTAATACATTTGATGTCTTCCTTTGTAGATTCGAATAGACAGAATAGCAAGAAAAAAAGAGACATTGCATAGAAACACAATGGTATATTACTGACTATGAAATTACAGGATGATATAGTTGAGGGGATCATCTCCTACTTACCCTTGAAGTTTGACGTTGGAACAAAGTCGAAAAAAATTTTGATTAGAGATCATATCTTTAAGATTATGTCTTAGAATCATACATAAGGTTCTAAGAAAGAATCTTAAAGGTAGGATTTCTGATCCTAAATTTTCTCAAACTTTGTTCCAACGTCATACTTAAAGGGAAAGCTGGAGATGATCCCCCAACTATTGTCATGTAATTCCATACTCGCTAATATACCATTATGTTCCTCTGCTATGCCTCCTTTTTTCTTGTCCTATCAAGCTATTCTATTTTTTGAATCTACAAAAGAAGACATCAGACGTATTACCTAAAATGAATCACTATTTTCATTGGTGTTAAATAAAATTAAATTTTATAGTGAAAATATTTGAAGTGATTAAGAATATTTGCATGAAGGTATTCATAAAATTCCATAAAATCAACATAACTAGTTCATTGGTAGTTCATGTAGATATTCTTAATCATTTCAGAGATTTTACCTATATATTTCATTTTATTTAACACCAATAAAAATAATGATTCCTTTTAGGTAATACATTTGATGTCTTCCTTTGTAGATTTGAAAGACTAGAATAGCATGATAAGGCAAGAAAAAAGGAGACATAGAAGAGAAAGACAATGATATATTAGTCAGTATAGAATTACATGTTGATATAGTTTGGGGGGGGGGTCATCTACTGCTTGCCCTTGATGTTTGATGTTAGAACTAAGTCTGAAAAAATTTAGGATTACAAATACTACCTTTAAGCTCTTTGCTTAGAATCTTACACAAGGTTCTAAGCAAGAATTTTAAAGGTAGGATTTCTGATCCTAAATTTTCTAAAACATTGTTCTAACGTCAAACTTCAAGGGCAAGCAGAAGATGATTTCCCCAACTATATCATCATGTAATTTCATTCTCACTAATATACTGTTATGTTCCTCTAGTATGACTCATTTTTTCTTGCCCTATCATGCTAATCTATTTTTTTTCCGAATGTACAAAAGAAGACAATAAATGTATAACCAAAAACTAGCACTATTTTCATTGGTGTTAATGAAATTAAACTTTATATGGAAATCTATGAAGTGATTAATAATATCGACATGAACTTATTTAGAAATTTCCACAAAATCTCTGTAAACTTATCCCAATCATTCATCATGTGACGACTTTATCCTATGGTGTTGAACTTTTGACCTCATATAATGGATCTGTTTGACTTTGATGGAATTATAATTTACAATATTTTCAATCCGATTACTAGAGAGCACCAATACATACCATACCCAGAGTCTAGAAATAAGTTTGATAATACATGTCTACATATTGATTACCCAAAATTATGGTTTACTCGCTTGTTGAATCAAAATTTAGAATTATATTTTTAAAAGGATTTAAGTCAAGATGTGTAAATTCGACCTTGCCATTTTATTAATTATCTTTATCTAAGATGCAAAGTTGCTACCTCATTCATGATGATAAATTATACACTCTCTCTTAGAGATTAACACTTGGAGCATAAACTCTTATAATTTTAATGAAACTTACTGCTCAAATAATTTACCCATTCAAAGCTAAACAATTCTCTATCATATTAAGAATTCACTCCTGGCTAACACGAACTTAAGCATTAGACTACCTCTAATGGAAAGACATCATATTAAATCAAAATTACATAAAGATATAAAACATATTATTAACTAAAATTGTTATTTTTCCCATGTTGTTAGCTCTTAAAACATTAAATGTTCATCAACAACTAGGGATGGCAATGGGGTGGGTGGATACGGGGAGGGTTTAAAGCTATGGGGGCGAGAGGAGTTTAAGGTCATGCGAGATGGGGAGGGATATGGGGCAGGTTGAATTGGTT
>JAKRZT010019743.1:0-38455 GCA_029582215.1 Solanum sparsipilum | reverse complement strand
TAACATTAGAAACTCTTAAGTATTTATGAAATAGAACCTTTAAACGTTTTCTCAAAACTCATCTTTACTTCCTCAAAACCACAGTTTAAAACTCAAGTGTTGCCTTTCAAAATAGTTCTCAAGATTTATAACTCAAAATAAGGTTCATGCTGAATAATAGACATGAACTAATCAACTCAAGGATATCAATAACAATATAGAAACTCAATACTTCTCAAAACTCATGTTTACTTACTTTGATTTTTTTCTTATTGTTTTTTCCCTAGGATTTGAGAGAGAAGAGAATGATGGATTAAAAAATAAAAAACTGAATTTTTGAGCCTTTAATTAGTCAAGAAACTAATTTAGGGTTCTCTTAGAGGTAAAAAGACAAAAAAGACCCTTTTTAATGTTTCTCCGTCGACTGATTCTTCATTACACTGTATCAGGTTACTAAAATGGTCATACATTTTTATTCAAAATTTGGATTGATGTAAAATTGGTGGCGTTGGAAAGAGGATTCAAATACCTTTAATTTGATAGGTTATGGGTCACATATCAATTTATATTCTAAGAGATATGGTCGTTTGAAGTTGACCCAAGTAGAATCTTACATCAAAACTTAATCGGTAAGGAAACTTTCAACTCAACATTGTGTTAGGAGATTCAAGTCACCTTATATGTTAACCAAAATCATTCCCACACTAAATAATTTAGCTAAAAAATATGGGCAATTTCAGAATCACCCAATACAACCTTACATGTAAATGAAGAATAGTTTTGGTCTTCAGTTAGAAATTTTTGGGGTGTTACACATGAAATGTACGAGCATGCAAGGGGAACTCTAAAGCATGAACATAAACTTGAACTAACAAAAAGAGAAGAACATGCTCACCTCACCTCATCTCAACTCAAAGATACTCAAAGGTACTCAACCTCAGAAACACTCAACCTAATTCAATATAAAAGCAAAAACAAAGATGCATTATAAAGAAATCATTTAAAAATAGTAGATAATAACACAATGTATTTAAGAATACAATAATAACTCATTTACTATTTTTTAGAGATTCTCTAACAGACAACCGTCACTTTGAGTTATGTGATGATACAACATCTCGCCACGCTGCTAGAACTGTCCTATACCTTGCTGGAGTATAGGACATCCTCAACTAAGTGGATCCACGAAGTTATGTTTAAACGCAATAAGGAATCATCTAAAAAGTATGACCCTTTACCA
Organism: Solanum sparsipilum; assembly: GCA_029582215.1. Lineage (NCBI taxonomy): Eukaryota > Viridiplantae > Streptophyta > Magnoliopsida > Solanales > Solanaceae > Solanum > Solanum sparsipilum. Next base: position 37,236 of record JAKRZT010019743.1, on the reverse strand, counting down.
ATGTTGACATACATGGTTTACGAAGACTTTGAGTTGTATGAACTCATCCCTATATCGGTGCTCAATACTTCTCCCAAAAATATAACTCATGCTTATAAGTTTAAAAATATTTCCTCATCCACAAACTTTGAGATTATTACTTAAAAGGTTCTCTCAGAAGAAATTATGCTCAAAAACTCTTCATGAACTAATTTAGAAAATAAGGTTTCTTCTCATTTTAAATGTAAAACATTTACTCTTGGGAATACTTGGTATCCTTATAATCATTTTGAAAAATGAAACTCGACTCTCCTCATCCTCATACCTAAGTATTCATGTTTTAAAACAAGTTGTAATAGTTTTCAAAAAGACTTCTTAAAATTACTCAAAGAACTCCCTCGAACATTCCTCTTAATTCTATCTTGAATTTGAAATGTGGATTTAAGAACTATGATTAGGATATATATAGGATTTCTCAATGATTAGATGTAGTTTGGATAATTATAATTAGGAAGTGAGAAAATGTACATTTTAAAAAAATTCAAACGAGATAAACGATGTAAAAGGGACGGAGGAAGTCGACCCTGGCACACTGAGTGGCACGGGGCGCCAATCCCTAAACTTTAGAACCCCATTTCTGGCGCACTACAGTCGTGGGCATGCTAGCCCTCCTGGTGCATCCGTGGTGCGTCACGCCAACCCCTCCCCAGAATGTTCTGACAAATTTTCCTTCTCAATTTTTAGCCCTAATTCACCTAGAATCGATGGATTTCTCCAAAAATCCCTTAGATTCATATACCCAACATAAGTAAACGGAAACCTACTCTAGTTTCCTTAAGAACAACCCTCAAATTGAAACCCTCGCCTCAAGAACTCATCAAAATCTAATAATAGAGATTGAAGATGGAAACTTCAAGAAAACTCATGAAGAAACACAATATACGAAATCTTATGAACAAATTTGAATGGAAAAATCATGATTGGCGTGACAGTGAAATACCTCATCACTATGAAAAGTTACATACTTCGCAAGAATCGAATTCTTGGCAACAAATCCTCAATGCTCTCTAGAAACTTGAATGCTTGAAGCTTTTCTCCCTTTTTCTCCTATAGATATTAGCCCTAGTTTCTTAAATGCTTTAGATTTGGGTGTAAACTACTTTTAATCAGCTTTGACCCCTAATTGGGTGAAAAACACACTTAAAGCTAATGGGGTAAGGAAAAGACCAAAGTACCCCTCTTTAATTCGGATGAATTTCCTTAATCGGACAGAGCCAAACTCAAACAGCCATATCTCTCTTCGTCGAACTCGGAATTTAAGAAACTTGGTGGCGTTGGAAAGAGGGCACATAGATCTTTCCTTTGATACCTTCTGGCCCACCTAACTCATATTGTACTGAAAGTTATCGTCGTTTAACGTTGACCTAAAAATCACAATTTAATATTAACTTGCAAGATTCTCAATTTAGCTCTTTCCAATTAAGTTTTTTCTAAAATCAGCTCTTTCTAAGACCGAGGTATTACGGTTTTAATATGCCCCCTTCAAGATAGGCAGTGTATAACAAGGCCTAGATTGAATAGGTGTTTATCAAATTTGCACAAGAACAACCACATTCAAACAAAACAAGAGGTGGCAATTATTTTTAGACGGGTCAAAATCATTTCTATTCAAAACAAGGAGCCATTAGATCAAACATCCACAACACACAATTCAAAATACAAAAGCCCAATATAGACAAAATATAGTCACAAGAGGTAGGTATGGAAATACCTCCCCCCACCACAAAGGAAAAGGCAGTTGTCCTTAAATGCAACAGAATAATAAAAAGTCAATAAAAATGATAGAGACGGAGGTAAAGAAGGGTCATGTCTACACAGTCGCTCCATCTGTCGGGGCATCAGTGTCAGGGGTCATATCTACACTAGCTCCCTCAGATCCTGCCATAGGTGTATCTACCAATAAAATCTACACGGTTGAATCCACCATAGCCTCATCAACCTCTGTAAGGCCCTCATATGTGGTCTCCTCTTGGAGACCGAGCTGCTCCTCATCCATCTCTGCCTCAAACTCAGCATCAGCTACCTCCTTAGCTCGAACCTCATCTCCGGTGGTAGCCGGAGGCACATCTGTATCAGTTGGCATGTCACGGATCTCCATAGTCTCGAAATCCATGGACATATTTGTGGACTTCAGCTGGTTCACGTCCTTCCTCAGCTCAATAATTGTGGCCTTTAGATTCGTCACCTAATCAGTAGCCCCCTGACCTCGCTTACACACCGTTATCCTTGCTGCAACTTCATCAATAGACATACGAAGGGGTGTCAGAGTAGCAGTAAAGGCCCTCTCAATCATCCTAGGAACTGTGGCCTCAAGCCTGAAGGCACGTCTATCAGTAGAATGGGCTAGATGCCCTATTCGTAGTATCGTAGCATTGCTGGATGGAGATCGGGAAACAACACTAGCACTAGCACCGGACCTAGGGGGCAAGGGAGAAGTAAAAGAGCTTGGAGTCATGGAAGTAGCAGCACTAGATATACCTGAAGGCCCAGGGGCCGGAGTAGGCAATACTGCCTCTGCAGGTAATGTCTCAATGTCCACAGCCGAGGAAGAATCCACTGGGGTTGCCTTCTTCTTCTTAGCCTCATCTTTTAGATACTCAGCCTCAATCCGCCATATATCGGTGGAGGATGTGGGAGTCACTTCCACATCTTTCTTTGTTTCAAAGGGCACACAGGCTCGTCTGCACAACTCGGTGATCAATACCGGAAAAGAAAGACAGGTTTGGCCCTGGTTGGCCCTCATGACCATTTCCTTTATAATGATCATGCTCAAATTTATGCACTTCCCTACATTGATCGATCCAAGACAAAACCCCTTTGAGTGGCGGAGGATAAACTCATTCTGTGATGGCATAATGGTGCTTCTGATGAAGCCAAACTAATACCTCGCTGCTACATTGAGATCTTTCTTCTCTATGGGTGCTCTGGCCTCAATCCACCTAGAAGTACCGTCAGATAACAGAGGAGCAAACCATCCCTTCAAAGTCTCCAAGGACTTTGTCTTGATCATGTAGGTAGTCATCGACAATATTGTAAGTGCACACCAATGCTACTTTATTGTCATTACTGTCACAGTTCACCTTCTTTCCCCTGACAACTACATAATCCACTGGTTTTAAGGCTGCAACCTTCTTCTTTCCCTACGGCACCAAGGCTCCATAGGCAGTTTAAAACTCCCTGACCTAGCTAGGAATATAGGAACCCCGGGTTTAGTGAAAATCACAAACTTGACGGCTTTTATGGTACACCATATCTCTGGGTACCGGTCTATTACTCCAACCATCGACAACCATTTCTCCTCAATAATGATCCTCAGCCCCTTAATCTTTAATCTGTTCATAGACCGGGGATGAGGACCTTGTACATGTTGTGCTCGAACCACAACCTGATCTGGAACGGGAAGAGGAGTAGTGGCCTGGGGAGTCCTGATCCTCGATCGATCATTTAATCTTTTGGAGCGCATTTCAGCTCTTCGGGATGTCAGCAGCTCATCATCCTCAGGCTCAGAAATAGTAGCCTGAGGATCTTGGTGCTCACCCTCACTCTCAGAGGTGGTCAGGTGTGGCATACACTCCTTCGTTGTCGGAACTAACCTCTGGTGATGCAGGAGAAGCTGTCTTTTCTTTCCCTATGTCTTTCCACCTGTGGCCTGGTAGGAAGTTTTGTTGCCTTTGCCCTAGATGCAACTGCATCCTCATTTATAGTGATTCCCTTTGCCCTCTTGCGAGGCGGCATGTCTCGGCCTACTACTTTTTGTCTAGCCATATCTTTATGCCGAATTATGAATTTGTAATGTTAGGCGGCAAAGAATTCAAACTCCGAACACAAGATCAATGACCAAAAAGTGAGAAAATGCAATAATATTGAAAGATTAAAGTGTGGATGTGATTGTCTGAAGTTAAAATTTAGGGAATGTGAAACAGTTTAAAATTTTAAACCTTTGGCTTTTTTATAACCCTTCCTGTTTGCACCTTTTCAGCGATGTTAGTTGACCTCACAAAACCACTCGGCAACACGGCGATTAGTTACTTGCCATGTTGAGTTTTACAAGACCTCCAGTTAATTTGGGGGTCTAAACGACAGACAAAGTCAGGCTAGCCGACCTGTTCGGCGAGTCGCCGACTCATCCATGGGCCCACTGAGTTTTACAGACTCCTTCCTTATATTTTCTTAAGTCCAACAACGGTTCAATTCGGGCTCGCCGACCTCTTCAGCGAGTCGCTGACTGGACTTTTGGCTCGCTAACCTGCACTTTTGAACAGATTCCACACCTCACCTACACAATCAACATCCGTTATTCCAAAAACAAAATACAAAGCAATAAAAACTTGGGCTGCCTCCCAAGAATCTCCTTAGTTAACGTCGTGGCACGACGCAAGTACCCATTGAAGCTTCATTCTTTGGGTTTGGCATAGTATCACTAGGCAAAACCCCTTGTTGTCTCAGTTTTAAATGAGAAGAAATTTGACCCATTTGGGTCTCCCACTGCTTGATAGAGATGGAATGAGAGGTCACCGTCTAGTTAAGGGTCGATACATCTTCCTTCATTTCCTTCAAAATTTTATATGACCCTTCAACCTTGTTGAGAATACGAGAGAGCATATCCTCAGCCTGGCTACCCTAAGAATCTTTAGGCTTTTGACGTCGTGGAAGTAACATACCTATCATTCTCCCCTTCTCTTTCCTTCCAGGTGGCATTACGATCGCGCCACTCTCTATCCTGGTCTCTCCAGCCCCCATCTATATTCCAACCTTGGTTACAACCCGGCCTTGGGTAGTTTGCATGATAACCTCCTCTTTGTTTGGCAAGGAAGTTCACTCCCTAGTCGTACATCGCTTCAAACTTGGCCTTATCGGGGATTACACAATCTACACACACAACATTTACACTCATGGAACCAGCACCCATGACATTTTTGGTTTAAAATGTCAAGTTGGGTCATCATCTTTGCCATGTTTTGGTCCCTCTCTTGATCTTTCTCATGTTGCTCCTTTGTCAACTTAAAAGTTACAGGGGAGACTTGATCTTCACAGGTGTACCATGCACGGTTAATTTTGGTCATACCATCCAAGAGTTGGGTTGCTATAATGTAAGATTGTTGCATTACACTTCCCGGAGAAAGTTGATCAGTTACCCCCTTGTTCACCGAATCGAGGCTTTTGTAGAAGTATTGCAACAACACATTATCGGGCAATCCATGAGTTGGGCATTGCAGCACCAACTTCTTAAACCTTAGCCAAGTCTCATGGATTGGCTCACACTCAAAACTCTTGAAGCTTTTGATGTTGTCCTTAAGTGTCGTCATCTTCAAAAGAGGGAAAAATCGCACTTGGAATGCGGTGACAAGCTCTTCCCACGAAGTTGTAGAATCTCTTGGCAAGTCGGCTAACCACTTACACGCTTCTCCCATTAGAGAAAATGGGAACAACCTCAACCGAACCTACTCTTGGTGATATGTTCTTCAAGTAGACCGGCCTGCAAACATCAACATAGTTCCTTATCTGCTCATGGGGATCCTCATGATCCAACCCACCAAAAAAACCTTTCAATTGCAAGAGCTGCAACATGGTGTTTGTAATATGGAACAAAGCGTTCCTTTCAGGTAGAGGCAAGCGGATGGAACCAACTCCACCCACTAGATTTAGGTCATTAACATTCAATTCATTGACATCATTTAGGTTTCCGATGTCATCTTGGTTGTCACGACCCGAGAGCACCCCTTAGTCGTAACACGGTGTACTCGACCTCGAAGAGGTCTAATACAAGCCTCTTAGCTCATTCATTGCGTAGACAATAGAAAATAGTGCAAAATAAAAACCTTTATTTAAAACCAAACTATTAAAACTCTTTCATAAAGCAGCGGAATACTAAGTCTCACATGGCCATCTTAAGACAAACTTTAACAAGATAGGGTTACCGCCCTTTACAATCGAAAATACTATAATGTCTATCACAAAGTCTTAAACATAAAGGAACTAGAACTTCAACTTCTAGCTAGAAACGATCACTTGCCGGAACCTACAGTTGTAGTAAAAATAAGAGAATATGGGTTAGCACTCAAAAATGTACTATGTATGATGACCATGCAAAAGCATGCTTTAAAATGGACATTTTGTTGAAAGTCATACTAGTATGCCATTTTTTATAAAACCTCATGAGTACAATTATAAGAGGCATAATACAAGTCACAACCAACATACAAGACATTATCCAAATTATAGACATGTTCAACGTATAAACCCATTACCTTTACCTTTTCACCTCACCCCAAGCAACCCTCAAGTAATACTTTGTGCAATGTATGGGTAGTGTCCCATACCACTATCCACACCTAAGCATCACCCTAAGGTCACCAAAAGTGAACTCACCATTAATCATGCTTCATATTACAAGTAATCATGCTCCATTAATACCAACATACAACACATAAGAACATGAGTCAAGTACGTCATTTCATCATCTTGGGACCTATATCTAAAGTTACCCTAAGATACACCTAAGTAAGACCTGAAGTGGCAGCCCACACTACCTCTACATATACACCTAGGTGTTCCTCAAGGCTACAATAAATAAGGACCTTTACAATTCAAAACAACATGCAAAGCAACTTATTTCATCAATATAAGCTACTCATTCATCATTTTATTTAGACAATAAGTCAACAATGTTCATTAGATTCATTTAGGACACCTTCATGCATTTACAGGAATTTCACACATTTAGTCATAGGACTTAGAGAACTCACTATAGCACCTTCAAAGCCCACTCGTACAATGTATAGAGCATCCCATACTACTACCTACGTTTTGTAGTACCTATAAAGTAACTAGAGTGCACATCTCACATGATGGGAATAAGTGTTTAACCGACATAGACCATGCAAGCTAGACATGGAATTCGGTGTCATATAGCCCTACACCGTAAAGAGGTGTTCCACTTGCCTAAGGTAGAACAATAATATTAGCTCGAATGAATCCTTAGCTTGGATGAAATCCGCTGGCTAATATCTAATGTGGGCACATAGTTACGGGATAGGAAGATGTTCATTGGAACTCTAGCCTAACATTGGGAGAGTTTCCATCTAACCATATCTACTTGGTGCTTAGCATACATTCCCATAGATTATTTCATTCACATTACATTAGTGTATTAGGGAGGAATGCCATAGGCCTATCGACCCATGATACATCATTACCAAGGAAGGAATGTTATAAGCCTATCGATCCGTGGTACATTCAAGGATAGCTCTAGGCTCCATATGAAAGGAATGCTATAAGCCTATCGCTTCATGGTCCCTCATTACATTCTTATACTCATGAAAGGAATGCCACTAGCCTATCGATTCATGGTACATTGACTCATTCAGAAAGGAATGGCACTATCCTATCGATTCTAGAGTCTTCATTACATTAGATCATTTATGAAAAGAATGCATAAAGCCTATCAATTCATAGCCATCAAGTCAAGATTCATTAATCACCCATATATGAAAGGAATGACATAGCCTATCGATTCATATTTATCAAGTCAAGACACATTCATTATTCTAGAAAAGGATGCATAAGCCTACCAATTCTAGATTCAACAGCTACAATATAGAAACCCTTCACATTCATCATTATCACTCATGCGTGTCAAATTGAGAAATAGCCTTTCAATACTAACACAAATACCTTGAATACATGTTCATCATTCTATCATTGAATCATATTTAAGTCCTTCGCATTATACAATCATATACACAACCTCATGACAATATTCAAATCCTCATATAATGCCTTCAAGGCCATGATCACAATGTACACATAAGTAACCACCTCCACCTTTCAAGTAGATCTATACACAAAGAAAATAGACACCTCCACCTTTCAAGTGGATCAACAATTCAAGAACAATTCTACCTTACATGAGAATTAGGCCACAACTTACCCTTTTCAAAGCCATGAATTACAATTCCTCAATCCTCCAACAATTCGACATAGATAGGCACAGATAACAATAGAATTCAATAGTATAATTCAATCAACATTCATTCATAATCATACAACCAACTTCATAAGTCAAATTTAGGAATTTAAAGAAATCATGGGTTCATAGAGTTTTTCATCTCAAAACATCAATGTAATCATACTTTATCATTTGAAATCTTTTGATGCAAGAACTCATGAGTTTGAGTGAAATCTAGGTTCTTGGTGGAACTTGAAAACCTTGAAAACATCTTTGAGATTGACTCTAGGGTGAAAACTAACCCTAGATAAAGGATCACCATACCTTTGCTAAGAATCCCCAAGCAATTTGAGGAAGAACCACCTTGAAATCGCCAAACCCTAGCTTCAATGGCTCCCTTCTTCTTCTTCTCTAATGGAGGAATTCTAGTGAGAGAAATATTTGAAAGGAGGTGGGTTTCTTTTTAATTCTAATTGGAGTGACTTAAATGGAATAATTTAAGTCTAAAAGGGTTTTATAGTTGCTAGGAAAGGCATAGAATAATAGGGACTCAACTTAGGAAAATAATTAAGGACCCACAAAGTTTAAACTTAAAAGTTTTCACTAAACCCGTCTAAGCTCGCCCTTTGCACCCCTTGGCTCGCCTAGGGCACTAAGCGACTCGCCTTATGGCCCTCGGCTCGCCCATTTTTACAGTGCTTCATTATTTTGGGCATAAGTTTTTACTCCGAGATCAGAATTGGGCAAACTCGGTGGCGTTGGAAAGAAGACTCAGTGACCTTTAATTGGATTGGTAATGGACCACCTAATTCGTTTTGAGCTAAGAGATATCATCATTTGAAGTTGACCCTAAAAGTTGTAACTTAAAAAAAATCTGCCCCTTGCCCATCTGAGCTAGCCCTTTGGACACTTGGGCTCGCCAAGTGCACCCTTGGCTCGCACTTTGTTCCAGTGGATTCACTCAAAGGCTGGTCATTGGGTGATGGAGGGGGAGAAGGGTGACACGCCAACCAGTTTGGCGACCTCCCCTTTAGCTCACCCTTTGGTCCAGTAGCTAGGCCAAATGGGCAGTCCACTAGGTGACCATAGCGGCATAAGGGCGACTCGCCAACCCCTTAGGCGATCTAGCAGCCCCATCGCCAAACAGTCATTCCAAGGACAAGGCTTCTTTCACCCTAACTTGCTAGCTAGACACTAGCTTGCACCCTAGGCTTCTACCTTGCTCCATATAGGTTCTAAAACAGCATAGACAACAACCTAAAGTCACACTAAACCAAACGTTAAGGCTCTAGTTCAACCTATCATTTTCTGAGTCATTACATTGGTGGCCCACTTGGCTACTATTGCTTCCGTTGACACTTATTTCCTCTGTTTACAAGCACACAAAAACCAAAACTAAAAGTAAGTCTGTTCAACTATGAGTAAAAAGAACAAAATTCAACTTCACCACAAGAATCTCAAACAACACCACTCCCCGGCAGCGGTGCCATTTTGATTGAATAACGCTATCAAAGACAATTCATCCAATTTTAAGCGTCAACAGTCGTAAATTAGTATAAAACCCAACTAAGTGAGTTTGGGTCAAATCCCATAGGGAGCAGTACATGTTTCAGATTCAATCGGGAAGTATGAACATGGTCAAATCAGTCATAGGAATAAAAATTATCGAAAAATAACATCGTTCAAATCAGGGGGTGACACGAATGTCAAATGGGGTTTTTGGTTTTGATTATGAACTACAAACAGCAGTCACAGACAATATGAAATAACAATAATGAGACGGGTTCTTGGGATGTGATCGATTATAGGCTAATGTAGACATATGGGTAATTGTACCTATTAGAAAATAGCTAGACATTAGTGAGTAGGCTTGGCTATAGAGGAGGTAAACTTTCTCTTGAACAATTTACCCCGAATCAAGTTGATTTCTCTCAAACATCAACAAACAAGCAAACTAAGATTAGCCCACACCTTAATCCATTCACTCTCTCGAGATGAATGTGTAGGGAAGGGTTTAGGATTCACTCTGTTGAGCTGAACCTAGGTCAACCCAATACCCACAAACCATCAATCAAAAACCTTAGTTCTAAAACCTCTCTCTCGAGCAAGCCAATAACACAAAGCTAGAACTACATTTGCAACTACAATTCTTAAATTACTAATGATTAAACTCAATTTTAACTAGCATTTAAACTAAAAAATAGCAATACCCATAACCTAAATCAACCCATAATCATGTAATCACACCCAAATAGTTTGTGTTTTAGCTAGACATCATAAAAAGATTAAAAAAAAAACGCTACCAAATTGATTATTCATCAATTGGGTAAGAGTGATTTTGTCCTTACAATGCTCCAATTTGAAGATTCTCAAAGACCCTCTTCCAATTTCTCAAAAGTGAATTGCTTCATTTCTTCAAAGCTAAGGAAAACTAGACCAAACTCTCTCTCTATGTTCAAGACTTCAAAATAATGTTTTAAAAGATTGATAAAAGATTAAAATTTCACTAAACTAAATGTTCAAAAATTATTTATAGTCGCCAAAAATAATCTACGAGATCTCATTCAGCGAAGTAAGTCGGGCTCGCCGAACCCCTCAGCTAGCCGACCTTTGGTCTCTTCCATCACCCTGATGTCTTGAAATTCAACATCCTAATGGTCTGTAACTTTGGGCGATCTAGCACTGCATCGCTGATCTACTCGACGATCACTGACTGTTCTTTCTCTTGCCGACTTGGTTTTTTCCTTCAGGGCATGGCACACTGGAACTTTAGGCACTCAGATAGCCATTCAGCAATTTGGCAAGTGAACTTGGCGATCACCAGGCTTGCCTTTCTTCATTATTTCAACTTGTTTTGTTCCATTTTGCAAGTTAGTGTCCTTGCTTTGTTCCTCAATCCCTATTCCTAAAAATCGTCATTGCTTTGTTCCTCAATCCCTATTCCTGAAAATCAAGGGTTTTACATTAGTTATTGGCACAAAACGAACATTTGAGGACACTAAATCTATATAAGCAAAGCCCTAAATGAGTCCAAATCTCGGACTCAACACTAACCCTTACTTTTACCCCAGATTAGTCATCATATCAATTTAGTTTAGTTTTCACCCTCACTTCAATTGAAATCAAACTATTAAATAGCATCCATTAAATCTCTATTGTTTAATCCTTTTCTCATTCATTACCTCCTTGGTCCGACTAGTAGGAACTAAGCGAGTTCTAATGTCGCGCACCTCTAGAAAAACTTCTAAAGGAAAGGATTAACATTACATGCATAAACACTATTCAAGAAATACTTAATCATTATTCATACATTGTTAATTGCTCGTTGTTCCCACAACCATAGTTGTGGATTTAGCTACTCATGTTTAAGAGTTCACAATTCATAATTAAGTTGAAAGAATTCATGAACCTACGGTTAGAATAGATGAAACCCAAAGTCTTAAATTGAAAATCAAAGTGAAAATTGTATAAAACGAATTGCGGAAACTCAATTGCAAAGTGTTTGAAAATTAATTCCAAAACAATCAAGAACTAAATGTATACAATAATGTCTAACCCCCAAAAACGAGAATTACAACTCCTATTTACAGAAAACAAATATCAAATTAAGTAGGAAACAAGATAAGGAAATAAACTGCTCAGACGTGGTTTCTATTGACAACTCCACCTACGGACTGTGGGTCGACCTACGGTCCGTAGGTCACCCTTTGTGGTTCCACAGTTATCCACTATTTTAAGGCCTTCAAACGATGACTCCACCTATGGTCTGTGGATTGGACTACGGACCGTCTTGTAACTCTATAGGTTGAGTACTGAAAACCAAGTTTCTGACCTACGACTGCCCATCTACGGCCCGTTACTGGACCTACAGTTCGTGGTTTGCTCAGCATTAGCTACTTCTGCAATTTTCAACTCGCATCTTCATCAACTGTATCCAAGACTATTTCCTGCAAAAGTTACACACAAAACATTATTTATAATAACAAACTAGCCTAAGACACACACAAACTTTAAGTGAAATGCATCAAAAATACTGTAAACTCACGGTATATCAACACCCTCAACATAAACTTGTTGTTTGTCCTCAAGCCACACACTAAAACTCTAAACGACACTTATGTAGAAGCAAACATACAAACTCAAGCAATCACATGGCTTTCTCAATGTATTCCATCACTTAGTGCAAATCTTTTCATTCACACTCAACAAGCTAACTCATGCGGATTAAAAATATGGCATAGATCGACCAATAAACATCACAACATACACTTCTCACAATCACGAAGGTACCAACTCTCCAATAATGTAACTAGTGCCCTCACTTCAAAAGAAGTCCTTATTCACACAATAGATTTGACTTTAAAGTTTAAGGATTCATTAAACACTCACATTCAGAAGTGACTTCAAGTACCTCTAGTGCTAAATACCATTGGCTTGCCCTTATTTTCATGTCATAGACTCTCCAAAATAGTCACTAGCATCACTATAGGACTTTCTTAACATGTAACATAGGCTCAAGGTCAGGTAGGGTACATTTGGGTACTTTTTATTGAATTTTTTGCCCTCCTAGACATTACATTTGCTTTTTACCTCTTTTCTAAACCAATTCTTGACATCTCCTTATTTTCTGCTATTTTCCTTGACTCTCTTCAACACAGATGTGATTTTTGACTTTATCGCTATTATTTTTTACTTTCTTCATTTTCTTTTACTTCATCTATCTTTGTTTCTTTCAGCACTTTTGCCATTCATCTTTTTGTTTCTTTTGACTCCAGTCACATCCTTTTCTATCTCTTCTTTTCTTTGTCTTTCTTCTAAACAAAAATATTTTCATACGCTTTTTGTTTTGATTTAATTTTTCATAGTCACCCTAAACCTATGTATTTTGCATGAGTTGAGGTGCACAATATTCGATGTCGAACAAAAACCAAGATTAAGGTAACCTTTTGAATTAGCTACCCTTAACTTAGGCTTCTGGTCTAAGTTAAGGTGCACATGTCCAATGAGGGACTGGGGCCAAAACAATTTCTTAGGGAAGGTGACCGCCGAAGACCCATCAAGAAGTGGGTGGGTCCGATTTCTTGAAACCCGCTAGATCAATACTAGGGACGCCATTAGTAGAGCCCTTACCAGCAATGGGAACACCATCAGTAGAGCCCTCACCAGCAATGGGAACACCATCAGTAGTGCTCCTTGAAATAGAATGGCCAACATCAACCTCACGGGCCCATTGCTGCCTCATTTACTCATCAATGATCGACTGCCTCTAGGCTGTCTTCAACTGCTGGCGCTCCTTTTTCTTCAATCGTCGAGCCTCCTCAGTTTCAAAAATATGGTTGGAGCGATGGCGCTTCCCAGCAGCACGGAAAGTATCAGGTGGTGGCATAGTGTCGCCCAAGAGGGAAGTCATCACTACCTCATCCTCATCCACCGCAGGAGCAGCCTTCGGTGTAGTCTTAGTATGGGCAAGAAAAGAATCAACATCACCACAGAGACTTTCCAACTATGTTTGGAAAGTGGTCACATCGATCGTAGGGGCAGGCCTCTCTAGAACTCTCAACTCCAATGCGTGAAGGCGCTTGTAGGTTGCCTTAATATTCGCATACATAATACACTCTATACGTGCCTAAGACTACTCAGCATATCACTGCATCCATGGTCTCATATGTTGTAGCAAAGTGTCCATTTGGGTCTCTAACTTCTAAACTCGGGCCAGAGGAACAATAGTTGACCCTGAAGAGGGAGTGGCGCAGGATGAGCTCGTAGCCTGACTAGTGGCAGTAGAAGGTGGAGCCTGAGCATCCGTAGTAGTAGAAGTAACGTCAGTGTCATCAACCTTGATCTGCTCCACATCTAAAGGAATATCACCACCCAATAGCGGTAGGTCAACCTGTGGCTCCTTTCGTGGTGCAACAAGATTGGCATTATCTCGAATGAGGCCGATATCCACCATCGTGGTGGCTTCTATTAAGCTATCACAATGCCAAATCAGCACCCCAATTGCCCTACATAGGTGGAATATATGACACGGAAAGGGCAAATTAGTGGTTGTCTTGAACGACCTCTCATGAATCTCCGTAATCAAAATCTGAGCGAAGACAACCTCCAGTCCTCCTACAAGTGATACCAACATCACAACCCGATCCCAAGTAGCCATGTTGTCCGCCTGAGTAGGGGATAGCCTGGTACGCACAATGTTCCTAAATAACTTCACAGTGAAGCTTACTATAGCCTTTCTAATATGCAAAGTAATATTGTGCACCCACTCGGTATTGTCCCCTTCATTTGCAATGTGACGGGACATCCAATGGAGTAAACTCTCTCTCTGCTCAGCATCTCTCTGAAATGCCCCACTCTAAACCACTCCTATCACGTAGTCATAGTTCTCTATATTGATTGGCAAAGAGTGGTTGGGGCCATAAATGAACCTACAAATCATGGTCTCGGAGATATCAACGAAAAAGTTTTGTACCAAGATAGCTTGAAGTGGGGGATGAGTTGTTGGCTTAACATGTTTAGATATAGAGTTTGGACAGTGGCAGCTTAGGAGGCATAGAACTTTTCGGCCATCTCCTCACTCAATTTCCCGTCACTCCGTACCATTCACTCACACTGGTGTCTCTTGAATAGTTCATTAATAATGGGAACGGTATGAAGGATACCTGTAAGAACCCAACGCTCCTCAATAATAATGCGGGCCATTTTTTAATGCTCATTAATTACCTTGGCATTAGAGTAAATTTGGTACTGGTCCTCGACGCACCATCTGTTCGGCTCAGTGGAATTTAGGGCTAGCTCAGCTCAAGGTGGTACCAAGATGTTTCCCGAGCTATTGACATCACAGGATGAAGTGAGACTGCCACTAGAATGGGAGACGGAGTGCAATTCAAAGCTAGAATGCGACCCTCACGCAGGTGAGACCCCATAATTACACCAGGGGGCGGTGACCTCGACCTCGTCACTTATAGAAATAACTTGTTGTCTTCTATTCTTGGTAACCTAGTGAGCAGTGAGGGAAAATCTAGTGGTGGGTGGGATATACTCGTCCTTACTGCCCTCACCTAATAGTCATCGAGATGATGCATCTGATTTTGACTTGCCCTTTCTGGCATACACCGATGCTTGTTTAGGGGCCATGGTACATGTGGAAGCCTAGTTAGTACCCAAAGAACACAAAAGGACCCATGAAATAATTTTAGACCATGAATTGGACTTCGAACAAAAAATAAAGAAATTTCAGGCAGTAACAGGTTTGGTGACCCACGGTGGCTACCTACGCTTCATCGTTGGAACGACGGTCTATAGGTCCCCTCCGTAGGTCAGCGTACCTATTTTTTGGGTCTCTAAAGTTGGAATCACGAATGTGCAGAACGGTTCGTCGATGGAATAACGGATCGTAGTCTAAACCATAGTTCACCACTTAGGGGAATTTTGTGTACATGCATTTGATGGACCACGACCTACTATCCGTAGGTGGACCTACGGTCCGTTGTTGTGGTCGTGTACCAGAGTTGTGCAAGGCATTTGATTCCAAACATTCACACAACACACAATCAATACTTACTTTGAATATAAACATGCATTTAAACAGGTAATGTAGTAGTTCATCATCCGTAGGTTTGTGATCATGCAATATTTCCACATTCAACACATAAACATTGAACAACCCTAAGTCAAAACATCCAACTAGACCTATCAGCCTAATTAGTTGATTAAAATTAACTACACACTAACATACCATCATTCCAAGGGTGTTTCTAAACTAAAATTCAACATTTTAACAAGTAAGTTAACAACCTATGGTCAAGTGCAACTTTGTGACTTCGTAATTTAAACAATGAACAAGGAATTAAAAGTTTTATGGTAAACTCATTTACCTTTATAGCAACAAAGTTGATGAGTGTGTGAATCTACTACAAGCTCCTTAGACCAATACGAACACCGAACTCAGACCTTTAGTCTTTGATGGAAATGGAGGACTTGAAGAGAAAATGCAAGATATGGGATTTGGGAGTGCTTAGAAATGGAAGATGAGGGAATTATGGATGTAATGGGGAAGTTTAGTGGGTGAAATCGAGGTAAATGATCAGTTGGTAACGGTTTGGGGGAAAGAATGAATGTGGAAATGATTTTAAAATAAAGGGTTATATTAATTTGGGGGTTCGGGTCAGGTCAACAGAAACCCTAACTTGGACCTACGAGACCCCATCGATGGTCCGTGGGTCAACCAACGGTCCGTCGATGGGTATGTAGGTCACTTCAACACTTAGAAAAAAATCAAAAAACATACATGGGTCTACGAATGCCAACCACGATCGTGGATCGACCGACGGACCGTTGATGGGATCCGTAGACCACTGCAACAACTGAATTTCTGCAGATTTTGCCTTTTTGTTCTTGCACATGTAGCAAACATTAGGCCTTCCTTTTTACATTATCTAGAAACTTTTTAGACACTGACCCTATTCTATATCTAGCCAAACTTAAAAATAAAAATTAATAAACACCTATCTAAAGAGATAAAAACTCAAAAAGAAAGAAGAAAAAGACCTGTATCGAAAAAAAATTCCTATAGTTTGGTAGATTGTATATCTTGGGTTGCCTCCCAAGAAACAGTTAATTTAACATCGCGGCACGACGCAGACACCTTGATTACTCAGACTTTATCAATAGAACAAGCCTCTATCACTTCATGTACACTCTCAGATTTCCCAAGTAGACTTTTATACTCTGTCCGTTCACCTTGAACCTCGTCCCTTCCTTTTTATCGAGCTGAACCACTCTATATGGAAATACTTGAGTTACTCTGAATGGCCCGATCCACTTAGACTTTAGCTTGCCAGGAAATAAGCGCAACATTGAGTTGAATAAGAGCACCATTTCCCTGACAACAAATTCACGCTTTTCAATTTTCTGATCATGGTACTTTTTCATCTTCTGTTTGTATAAGGCTGAACTTTCATATTCATTTAGGCGAAACTCATCAAGTTCATTCAAGTCATTCAATCTTTATCTCGATGTGGTGCCCCAATCCAAATTCAATTTCTTTAGCGCCAACATTGCTTTATGCTCTAGCTCTACAGGTAAATGACATGACTTTCCATATACAAGTTTGTATGGGGAAATACCTATGGGAGTCTTGAATGCGGTGCGATAGGCCCATAGAGCATCATCAAGCCTTCTTGGCCAATTAGTTTTGTTGGCATTCATAGTCTTGGATGGATTTGTTTTATCTCTCTATTTGACACCTCAACTTGCCCACTAGACTACGGATGATAAGGAGTGGCTACATATTTATATTGTGACGAACACCATATTTCTCTAGCAATGCCTTGAACAACTTGTTACAAAAGTGAGAACCTCCATAACTGATAATTGCCCTCGGTTTACCAAATCGTGAGAAGATACTCTCTTTCAGGAATGCAATGACACACTTTCCCTCATTGTTTGAAAGCGCAATTGCTTCCACTCATTCTGATACATAGTCAACCGCAACAAGAATATAATTCATCCCACGCGAACTCACAAACGGACCCATGAAGTAAAGACCCCAGACATTGAATAACTCACCAATATTGGGTTCATAGGTAGCTCTTGCTTCTTTGAAATTCCTCCTTCTCGTTGACACCAATCACAAGACTTGGCAAAACCATGAGCATCTTGGTGGATGGTAGACAAGTAATACCCACATTGCAAGATTTTATGAGCAGTCTGAATACCACTATGATGCCCACGAATAGGCGTTGAATGACACGCCTCGATTATACTCATCATCTCAACCTCACGCAGCACAACTAAGAATAATCCCCTCAGCACAAACACAAAACAAGTAAGGCTCACCCCAAAAGAATTTCTTCATATCAGACATGAATTATTTTTTTGCTGGAATGACAAATCCGTCGGAACCAATTCACTTTCCAAGTAATTAGCAAAATCTGCGAACTAGGGATAAGATCATAAGAAGCAGCCAATACTTGTTCATCAGGGAACACATCATTAATCTTAACTCCATCCTCAAACTTTATCATCGCTTCATCCTCTAACTTGGCCAAATGATCAGTAACTTGGTTTTCTGTCCCCTTTCTATCCTTTATCTTAAACTCGAACTCTTGCAACAAAAGTACCCATCTAATCAACCTTGGTTTTGCATCCTTTTTAGCCATCAGATACCTCAATGCAAAATGGTCAGTATGCACTATGACCTTAGAACCAAGCAAGTAGGACCTAAATTTCTCGAATGCAAAAACCACAGCAAGGAGTTCCTGATCAGTTACAATATAGTTCTTCTGAGCCACATTCAGAGCTTTGCTGGTATAGAAAATTTGATGAAGAATCTTTTCTCACCTCTGTCCTATTACTACGTCAAGTGCCACCCCACTTGCATCACAGATCACTTCAAACGGTTGTCTCCAATCCGGTCAAATAATGATAGGCGCGGAAGTTAACTTGGCTTTCAACTCTCCAAATGCTCTCATACAAGAATTAGTGAAATCAAAATTACACTCCTTTTCTAGTAGTTTACACAATAGGTGTAAATTTTTTGAGAAATCTTTTAACAACCTCCGGTTGAAGTCTGCATGCCGAAGAAAACTCCAAACACCTTTTTACAGAGATGGGTGGTTGAAGCTTTTCTATTACCTCAACATTGACTCTATCAACTTCAATACCTTTCTGGGAAATTCGATGAGCCATAATTATACCCTCTTTCACCATGAAGGGGAACTTGTCCCAATTGAGGACAAGATTGCACTCTTCATATCATTTTAGTACCTTAGCCAGATGCATGAGACAACCTTAAAATGAGTCACCTACCACAGAGAAATCATCCATAAATACCTCAATCGTGTCCTCCACCATATCTGAAAATATCAACATCATACAACGCTGGAAGATCGTTGGAGCATTACATAACCCAAATGGCATTCTTTTGAAGACGAAAGTCCCATAAGAACAAGTCAAGGTGGTTTTCTCTTGATCTTTAGGAGCTATGGAGATTTGATTGTACCCCGAATACCCATGTAGAAAACAATATCAACCCTTACTAGCGAGATGATCTAGCATCTAATCCATGATCGACATTGGGAAGTGGTATTTTTCTGTCCATGTATTTAGTTTGCGGTAGTCCATGTGCACTTTCCAACCAGTCATCGGCCTCATTGGAATAAGCTAATTTTTAGCATTCAGAGTGTGTACCAAGAAAGGGGGAATCACCGCGGTTTGAATGCTAAAAATAAGCTTATTCCAATGAGGTCGGTGACTGGTTGGAGTGTGCATGAACTACCGCAAGCTAAATGCATGGCTAGAAAAAAACCACTTCCTAATGCCTTTCATGGATCAAATGCTAGATCGTCCCGTTAGTAAGGGTAGGTACTTTTTTCTAGATGGGTATTCGAGGTAAAATCAAATCTCCAGAGCTCTGAAACATTAAGATAAAAACCATTTTTCCTCTGTCCTTACGAGACTTTTGCCTCCAAAATAATTCCATTTAGGCTATGTAATGCTCCAGTGACCTTCTAGCGCTTTATGATGTCGATATTTCCAGATATGGAGAAGGAAACGATTGAGGTATTTATGGATGATTTCTCTATGGTAAGTGACTCATTTGATAATTTTCTGATGCATCTGACTGAGGTACTAAAATGATGTGAAGAGTGCAATTTTGTGCTCAATTGGGAAAAGTGCCACTTCATGGTGAAATAGGGTATAGTTTTGGGTCATCGAATCTCACAGAAAGGTATTGAGGTTGCTAGAGTCAAAATTGAGGTAATAGAAAAGCTTCCACCACCTTCTCTGTAAAAGCTGGTCGATGTTTTCTTGGGAATGCAGGATTTTATCGGAGGTTCATAAAAGTTTTCTCGAAAATTGCACATCCATTATGCAAACTACTTGAAAAGGAGTGCAAGTTTGATAGTGATGATGCTTGTCTAAGAGCATTTTGATAGTTGAAAGCCAAGTTAACTTTTGCACCTATAATTATTTCACCGGATAGGGGACAACCGTTTGAAGTGATGTGTGATATAAGCGGTGTAGCGCTTGGGGTAGTATTCAGACAGAGGTGAGAGAAGATTCTTCATCTGATTTACTATGCCAGCAAAATTTTTCTCTTGGCTTTCTCTAGAGAGAGGCTTTAGACCTAAGATTATTGATTAATAATCTGTAGGTATTGGGTTGAGCTGGGTTTAGCTCGATAGAGTGAATCCTAAACCCAATCCTACCCATCCAGCTCGAAAGAGAGGGTGAATTAAGGTGTGGGCTTTTCTTCATTGTCATGCTTGTTGATGTTCGAAAGAAATCACTTGATTTGGGATAGTTGTCCGAGAGAAAGCTATCTCCCTTGTAGTCTACCCTATTCACTGATATTTATCTATTTACTAATAGTTTCAATTACTTATATATAAAAATTTGCCTATAATCGATCACATCCTGAGAATCTATCTCCTTATTTTTATTTTGAATTGTTTGTGACTGCTTTGTAGTAGATAAACGCAAACCAAAACCCCCCATCTGACATTCGTGTCACCCTTGTTAATTTGTTTAATTCCTTTTTGGATAATTTATATTCATATGGCTGATTATACCACATTTGTACTTCTTAATTGAATTTGAACACGTACAGCTCCTTGTGGGATTCGACCCCAACTCTTTGTTGGGTTTTATACTGCTTAACGATTGTTTGCACCTAAAATTTGATGAGGTGTGCTTGAAACGTTAATCAAAATGACTCTGCTACCGATGAACCAAAAAGTTTTAAAAGGCCAAACAGTTTAAACTTTCAAAACCTTTCATATTCTCTCATTTGGAACGCCGTACACTCACCCGTACTTTAGATTTTCTGTACTTCCCTTTTTTGTTCACTTTTTGTGTTGGATTTCATGGTCGGATTCAAATTACTTTGCCGCCTCGCTTTTCAAACTATCAATTTAGCATACAAGTTATTTTTCAAACCCCGCACCTTTGATAAGTGGTTGAACTCAAATTCTTTCGATAATTGTGTGTTGTTGTGTGTTAGATAATTGTTAAAATCATGCTCTATGTGTCGGATTACCCGTTGTTGCTTTAGTACTTTTTCCTAATTGCTTAAAAAGATAATTTCTCGTGTTTTGGGTGACTAAATTGATTCTAAATTATTGGGTTGCGGTAATTTGTATTGGTTTTAGTTGGGTGAAGTCTAAGTAACCCCTAATTATGCCAAATAAAGTAATTTGCCCAATGATGGAGCATTTGACATCATTCTTAAGGGCAAAAGTCGTCAAATGGCCAATTTTGGCCAAACAGGGGAAGTTTGAGTACCCCGGAGGCATCAGTTGATTGGGTGTGGAATGAATTGAGTAATCTGAGTGTTTAATTTTGATTTCAGTGGCTGCAGGATTGATTTTTGGAAACGGGGTTGAAAATTGGCACGTCTGGCAGTCCGATGTTGATCACCAATTTATGCAGACGAGCCCGAGTACCACGTGATGAAAAGAAGGACATGATAGTGATTCCCACCTCCTCTACGAACATCTGGCATATTGAGGATAAGTACTGAAGGATGGGGCTGAGAAGAAGAGGCAGCCTCAGTGGATACATCCCCAACTATTGATATTGAGACACTACCTATAGAGGCAGTATTGCCTACTCCAGCTAGCAAGCCTTCGGGTACTTCTAGCTCTACCCCTTCAATTACTCCGAGTTATTCTACTATTGTCCTGTCTCATAGGTCTGCTTCTAGTACTGTTGCATCCCGACCTCCATTCACCCAGGACATGCTGCGACGGATGGGGCACCTAGCCCATTCTGCTGATGTGCATGCCTCAAGACTAGAGGCTGCAGTTCCTGGGATGATTGAGAGAGCTCTCACCACTACTTTGACCCCCTCTTAGAGATCTTATTGATGCCCTCACGGTAAGAATATAAGTGTGTGAGAGAAGTAAGGGTGCCACTAATGAGGTGACGGTCTTAAAGGCTGCAATTTAAGAGTTGAAGAAAGATGTGGACCAGCTTAAGTCAAGTGATATGTCGATAATTTTTAGGACCGTGGAGATCCTGATGATCTAGACACAGATATTTCGACATGTTCTGATGTGCCTTTGGCTACCACCAGAGATGAGGTTAGAGCTGATGATGTGGTTGTGGAGGCCGAGGTTGAGACTGATGAGGAGTAGCTCGGTGTTCAGGAGGAGACCACCTATGAGGGCCTGACTGAGGTTGAGGAGGGGATGGTACTTCGGCCATTCAGACTTCCTTGAGAGAGATATCCATGGCAGTCTCTAGTGGAGCTAATGTTGATGTTGCACCAGACATTGGTACCCAGTCCCAGAGTGTTATCACGGGCATTGATGCCCCAACAGATGGAGCGACTGAGTAGATAGGATCATTTTTACCACCCTCTTTGTTGTTTTATTGATTATCTTTGTTTTAGTTTCATTTGAGAACAACTATTTTTTTGTGGGTGTAGTGAGGTATTTCCATACCTACCTCTTGTCATTCGGTTTTATTTGTATATGTTGGGTTTTGTGAGCTATACTTGTGTTTTGATCTTAATCTTGTGGATGGTTGAGTTTGTGGATCCTTGTTTTGAATGCAAATGGTTTTGACCTATTTTTAAAATTTTGTGCCAACTCTATTGTTTGTGATTGTGGTTGTTCTTGCACAAATTTGAGTATCAGTTATCATCAATACCTATGACTTGAATTGTGATCAAAATTGAACGAAATGAATGTGCAACTACGATGAGGCCAAATGAAGTTGCATAGACAATGTGTGAACTTTTAGCATCTCTTTGTTACTAGCCAGTTATCGAATGAGTCACTTGTTATGAACATTGCTCACTAACTAGAAAGTCTGGAGTCTTGTTTGATATCGGTGCCAATTCTTTGTGTGATGAGCTTACCTTGAACATTGTGTGTGATGACACCTAGAATTTGTCCCGTTGGTTCGGTTGACTAAGTGATGCAAGCACTTGAATTGATCTTAGGCAAAAAAAATTGAAGAGTGAAACAATTTGACAATATACCTCTTTTGTGGTCAACCTCGTGAGATGTGTGAACCTTGCTTGAACCCTCTAGAGCCTTATCCTTTTCTTAGAACAAACTTGAACAATTGTGATCCCTCTTTATGCATTTACCCATAACTTTTATGAAGTGTTGTTTGTTTGAATAGTCAACTTAGGCCAAAAGCCTTATTTGGGGGTGTTGTGAAAAGAGAAGAAAAATGAAGAAGTGTGAGAAATCCCACTTTGAGAAAGGTTTTGGAAAAAAAAAAGATAGAACTCCTCCATGTAAAAAAAAAAAGATTAAAGAAAAGAGAAAAGAAGCAAAGGAAATGAATGAAAAGGTTGTGAAATAAAGTGATAAAAAAACCCAAAAGAAATGGGGTGTCCTGTAATTCATATGAAGTTGAATAATAGGGTGGATTATACGCATGTTTGAAATGTTAAATTAAAGGAAGAAAGTGATGTTCATGCCACACTTCATGATAGTAGCAACCACTGAGCCTAAATGACCATACATTTACACTCAGCCCCATTACATGCCGTAAAACGACCTTTGTGATCTTGAGTGAGATGAAACGAATGTTGATTGGAAAATAAGGGAAAACCTATGGGTGAAATCATGTATGTGTTTATCTTTGTGAGTGAAAGAGTTGTATGTGATTCCAGAATTTTGAATTGTTGAGAAATTGTATGTGAATATGGAATCATTTTTTTTTAGGGCATTTGAGTACCTTTGTTAAGCTTGAACTTGCATTTGAAGCAAGTATTGTGAACTCAAGCATCTTTGATAATGGTGAGTCACAGTTTGAATCTTTGAGTGGACAATTGATCATTGCATGAGTAAGCTGAGCCTTGTTGTGTGCATTCATGTTGAGTCTTATGCAGCACCATCTGAGACATCCTTTTTGAACTATTGAGCTTGAGTTTTACTTGAGGACAAGCAAAAGTTTAAGTTGGGGGTGTTGATGAGTCCTGGATTTGGACTCATTTGGGGCTTTGTTTATATAGATTTAGTATCCGTAAATGCTTAATTTGTGTCATAAACTGATGCTAAAACCTTGATTTTCAGGTATATGAATTGAGGAGCAAAGAAAGGACACTAACAGGCAAAAAGGAACAAAACAAGCTAAAGAAATAAAGAATGGTGAGCTTGATGATCGCGAAGAGCACTTGCCGTGTCACCGAGTGGCTAATCTAACCGTCTAAAGTTCCAGTGTGCCAAGCCTTCAAGGAAGAAACCAAGTCGGCGACGAAAAGGAGAAGTCAGCGAATCGCCAAGCAGTTCCACAATGCAAAGAGATATCACCCAAAGTTACAAAATTTGAGGATGTTGAGTGACAAGGCAAAAAGGCGATGAAAGAGATCATTGGGCGGCTCGCCGAGTGGTTCGGCGAGCCCGACTTACTCCACCAAATGGCCCTTCGTGGCTTTATTTTTTGAACCTATAAATTAGATTTTAAATATTTTATTATGGAGAGTTTTTGGAGTTCTGAAGTTTTGAGACAAGACTGAATTAGTTTAGAAAACTTTTCCACGTAGTTTTTCATCGACATGAAGAATTTTGGAGATTCAATTTGGAGATTTTGGACGTGGGTTTGAATATTCTACAAATTGATCATTGTAAAGACTAAATTTCTCTTACCCAGTTGGTGGTTAATCCATTCGGTAATCATTTTTACTTTTTTATGATGTTTGGGTAAAATCCCAATTCTTGGGATGTGATCATGTGATTATGGGTTGAATTAGTTTATGGTATCGTTAATTACTAGTTTAAATGCTAATTCGAAGTGAGTTTAATCATTAATTGAGGTTAAATTTATGAATTGTAGTTGCAAATGCAGTTTTAATTTTGTGTTCTTGGCTTGCTCAAGAGAGAGGTTTTAGAACTAAGATTATTGATTAATGATCTGTAGGTATTGGGTTGAGCTGGGTTTAGCTCGAAGGAGTGAATCCTAAACCCAATCCTACCCATCCAGCTCGAAAGAGTGGGTGAATTAAGGTGTGGATTGTTCTTCATTGTCATGCTTGTTGTTGTTCGAAAGAAATCACCTAATTCGGGATAGTTGTTTGATAGAAAGCTATCTCCCTTATAGTCTAGCCTACTCACTGATATTTAGATATTTACTAGTAGTTTCAATTACCCATAATTCAGGGGCAGTGCTGGAACATAATGTTAGACGATCTCCATTTCCAAAATCTACCTATAATCGATCACATCCCGAGAATCTATCTCCTTACTATTATTTCGAATTGTTTGTGACTTCTTTGTAGTAGATAATTGCAAACCAAAACACCCCATCTGGCATTCGTGTTACCCATGTTAATTTGTTTCATGCCTTTTTCGATAATTTCTATTCCTATGGATGATTAGATCACATTCGTACTTCTTAATCGAATTTGAACACGTACCGCTTCCTGTGGGATTCAACCCCAACTCTTCGTTGGGTTTTAAACTGCTTATCGATTGTTTCCACCTAAAATTAGATGAGGTGTGCTAGAAACGTTAATCAATGATGCTCTACGGGGGCATCACACCGCATTTAAGAATCCTATAGGTATGTCACCCTACCAACTTGTATATGGGAAGTCATATCATTTGCATGTAGATCTAGAGCATAAAGCAATATGGGCGCTGAAGAAGTTGAATTTGGATTGGGGTGTCGCATCGAGTCAAAGACTGAATGACATGGATGAGCTTGATGAGTTTCACCTAAAAGCATATAAAAGATCAGCCTTGTACAAGGAGAAGATGAAGAAGTACCATGATCAGAAGATTGAAAAGCGTGAATTTGTTGCCGGTGATCTGGTGCTCTTATTCAAGTCAAGGTTGTGCTTCTATCCTGGCAAGCTCAAGTCCAAGTGGACCTGTCCATTCAGAGTAACTCAAGTATTACTATAGGGAGCGGTTGAGCTCGAGAACAAGGAAGGGGTGAGGTTCAAGGTGAACGGATAAAGGATAAAAGTCTACTTGGGGAAATCTAAGAGTGTACATGAAGTGATAGAGGCTTGTTATCTTGATGAAGTCTGAGTAATCAAGGTGTGTGTGTCGTGTTGTGACGTTAAATCAAGCGCTGCTTAGGATGCAGTCCAAGATGTACAATCTAGCCAATTATAGAAGATTCTTTTCGATATAGGAGTTTTTCTATCTTTTTGATTTTGTATCTCTTTAGAAAGGTATTTATTAATTTTTATGTTTAGTGTTTACTAGATATAGAATAGGGTCCGTGTCTAAAAAGTGTCCAGAAAATGTAAAAAGGAAGGCCTAATATTTGCTTCGTGTGCAGGGACAAAAAGGCAAAATCTACAAAAATTAAGTTGTTGCAGTGGTCTACGGATCTCATCGACGGTTCGTCGGTCAATCCAGGGACCGTGGAGGTATCCGTAGACCCCATGTATGTTGTTGCATTTTTTGGAAGTGTTAAATTGAGCTATGGACCCCATCTACGGATCGTACACGGACTGTCGACGGGGTCTCGTGGGTCCAAGTTAGGGCTTCTGCTGACCCGACCCGGACCCCCAAATTAATATAACCCTTCATTTTTAAATCATTTCCCACATTCACCCTTTCCCACCTACCGTTACAAACTGATCATTTACCCCAATTTCACCCACTAAACGCCCCCATTACATCCATAATTCCCTCCCCTTCCATTTCTAAGAACTCTCGAATCCCATATCTTTAATTTTCTCTTCAAATCCTCCATTTCCATCAAAGACTAAAGTTCATGGTTCGATGTTAGAATTGGTCTAAGGAGCTTGTACTAGATTCACACACTCACCAACTTTGATTTCTTGAAAGCTAAATGATTTAACCATAAACCTTTGAATTTCTTGTTCATTATTTAAATTACTAAATCACAAAGTTGCACTTGACCTTGGGTTGTTAACTTACTTGTTAAAATGTTGATTTTTAGTTGAGAAAC
The DNA here is from genome assembly GCA_029582215.1 of Solanum sparsipilum. Classification (NCBI taxonomy): domain Eukaryota; kingdom Viridiplantae; phylum Streptophyta; class Magnoliopsida; order Solanales; family Solanaceae; genus Solanum; species Solanum sparsipilum. The sequence continues at coordinate 10,352 of JAKRZT010019743.1, read as the reverse complement.
ACCCTTGGAATGATAATATGTGAGTGTGTAGTTAATTTTAATCAACTAATTAGGGTGATAGGTCTAGTTTGATGTTTTCACTTAGGGTTGTTCAATGTTCATGTGTTGAATATGGAAAAATTGCACAATCACAACCCTACGTATGATGAACTACCACATTACTTTTTGAAATGCATGTTTAGACTTGAAGTACGTATTGATTCTGTGTTGTATGAAAGTTTGTAATCAAATTACTGGCACACCTATGGTATATGGCCACAACCGACGGACCGTAAATCCACCTAGGACCGTAGATCCATGTCGTCGACTAAATGTACACCAAATTTTCCTAAGTGGTGAACAACGGCATGCACTACGGTCCATCATTCCATTGACGGACCGTTCAGCACATCCGTGGTTCCAAATTCAGAGACCCAAAAAATGGGTACTCAGACCTACGGAGGGGAGCCATGGGCAATCGTCCAACGACAAACCGTAGGTATCCACTATGGGTAACCAAACTTGCTATTGTCTGAATTTTTATTTTTTTTGTCTAAGTCCAATTAATGGTCTAAAATTATTTTATGTGTTCTTTGTGTACTAACTAAGCTACCACATGTACCATGACCCTAAAACAAGCACCGGTGTATGCCAGAAAGGGCAAGTAAAAATCATTTGCCCCATCCCGACGGCTATTAGATGAGGGCAGCGGGGATGAGTATATCCCACCGACCACCAGATTTTCCACTAATGCTCCCCCGATTAAAAGAAATAGAGCATAACAAGTTATTTCTACTAGTGACAAGGTCGAGGTCAACGCCCCCCAGTTCGAGGAGGGGGACTCACCTGCAAGAGGGTCGCATTTTGGCTCAGAGTCGCACTCTGTCTCCCATTCCAGTGGCAGTCCCTCTTCATCCTCTAATGTCGATAGCTCGGTAGACATCTATTTACCACACAGGGTTAAGCCTGACCCTAGTGCCACTAAGCCAAACAGATGGTGCATCGAGGGCCAGCACCAAATTTACTCTGACGCCAAGGTGGTTAATGAGCATCAGAAGATGGTCCGCATTATTACTAAGGAGTTCCGGGTTCTTACAGGTAGCCTCCACACCGTGCCCATTATTGAGGAACTATTCAAGAGACACAAGTGTGAGTGGATGGCACGGAGTCCGGGGAAATTTAGTGATGAGATGACCCAAGAGTTTTATCCTACACCGCCACTGTCCGTAACTCAATCTCTAAACGGGCTTAGTCAGCAGCTCATCCCCCACATCAGGCTACCGTGGTACATTAAGTAACCTTAAAATTGATTAACAAATAAGCAAATAGTAACGATTAAACAAATATACAATAAAGAGAGGGAAATTTTGGGTCCAAGTCTGGTTATTGTCCATTTGGCCAGTACTTGGGCCTAATTCTGATTTCTTTGGGCTTTTGGACCAACTTCAACCTGTCCTAAAAAAACTAACATAAGAGCTGATTTTCTTTGCGCTTTTGGCCCAACTTCAACCTGTCCTAAAACTAACATAAGAGTTGGTTTTCTTTGTGCTTTTGGCCCACCTTCACCCTGTTCTAAAACTAAAATAATAGTTGATTTTCTTTGAGATTTTGGCCCAATTTCAACCTGTCCTAAAACTAAAATAATTGCTGCCAAAACAGATGGGCTTTGGCCCACTTATCACAAAAACACACTGCTGGAATTTAGGAGGGTTTTTGGGCCCATTTTCGCTGCTATATACAGTGCATACACCTATTGTATATCACTGTATATTCTGGTATATTAGCTTTCAAACCGGTAAATCTAGTGTATACACCATGTATACAACCTGTTTTGAACTCCCGAAACAGCTCCATCTCTGATTTGAACCTCTTTTTCTGTATTTTGACATGTATATCAGTGTATACTGTTGTATACAACATGTATATATCCCATTTTTGGACCTTTGAAACTTGAAATCTACTTCATTTCCCCCTGTTCTTCGATTCTCATTGTTGGCTGACTCAAATAAAGGAAATATTGGGCCTTTGGCCTAACAAGGAGATGCAAAGAGAGGAGAGAAGAGTCCAAAAGAGACTCGGGGCAGATATCACATGCAACATAAAAAGAGACATATAAGAACCAATTCAAGCTATTGTGAACCAGTGAAACGGAGAATTACCTACAATTTATGCCACTGCTAATAATCAACACACAAGTTCATATAATCATTTAAAATAGTCAAAAGAAGAAACAGGGAAAGAGTTTTGGAATTTTCTATGAGGAAATGGCTCAAAAATATGAAGGAATAATCATTTTAATGTTTAACTAATCATTCAACCTATTCAAGGTATGACCAAATTATACTAGCACTTTCCAACATATTGGACATCAATCAGTGACCAAAAAGGAACACTAAACAGACACTATACTCCATTAAAATTGGGAACAAATATACACCATTCTAAAGAAAACGAAGAGACTAAGGTAGACCTCATGGAAGACAAAGAGTGACAACATTCACCTGCCACAACCCTGAATATTCTATGAAATTCACATCAATTATTTCATAATTTCTCACTATCGTAAAGAAAGACCAGTTCATCCTAATAGAAGTAACACATAACTAACATTAGACTTGAATGAACAAACTCGTCAATGCTTAAGTTAAAGACACTGATTACAGTTTACAGAGATAAAACAAAGGGTTTAAGCTTTCATTAAATGCTCATTCTTCCATGTAAAGCATGCTCATCTTCCACATGCTTGAACTACCACCTGACTCGAGGACTTGTGCATGAAGCATATAAGATGACCATATAGCCTAAATATTTAACGAAAGAGACGCATTCCAAACACTCTAAAGGGAACAAAGATCACAATATCATGCTTTGAAACCGAGAGAAAACAAAACAATGACAAATAAGGACAACACTCACGTATGTAGAAGAAAAACAGAGTTCAGATTTACCTATGACATGATATTAGGCTAATATTTGTAGAAATCTGGAACTATGAATCAAAAAAAGAAACAACCAAGACCAAGACTACATAAAAGACAAAACACACAATAAACAATTTGAACTGTACAACTGGTATACTCAACATTGAAACCTAAATGAATATTAGACCATTCCGAAAAGAATAAGACATAAATTTAGCTATCTTTTAGAACAAGATGAAGCCACATCGAAACCAAGAAACTAATCCAAAAGTATTACACCATTTCACATACAACAGCTCATCATTCTTGATTCAAAATAAGTGAAGGAAAGGAGAAAGAGTAAAGAAAAATGCACCTCTTTCGGAGCAGCAAACCAGGACGAGCAAGTTGGAGCAAACTATATCACCACCACAGGAGAGTTTCAAGAATTCTGACGAATCCCAGCAACATCGAACAATAAGGAAGAATGAAAAACTATTCTAAGTGTATTCGTTGTATTTTTTTGTAACTAAGGGAGACTATACTTTGAATATCAATCATTTTCTAAACCTTCTTTTTTTGCCAACCTAACACTGAAGAAGTTGAGAGCTTAAATAGAGGGGAATTAGAGTCGAATTTTTTTTTTGGGAAAATGGGATGAAAATTTGATAAGAATTAGGGTAAATTGAATTTTGAATTCAAACTTTTTCTCTTTTGGATCAGGAAAAGTTGATCCTTCATCAATTTTCAGCAGCTTCCAATGGAATTTAAGGGATTTGGAGGGTAAGGCAAGCAAAGTAAACGACTAAAGCTTCTAGTTAGTTCTCGAGGAAAGCTAAAAAAGGGGTGAGGCAGAGCTCTAAGGCGAATTGCTTTGTTCTTGTCATTTTGGGAAGAATAAGGTGACATTGGCATACTGGTCACGTACACACCATGAAAACACTGTGAATTCGCCATTTGTGAATGTCGGGGTTGAATGAATAATGTTGTTTATTGTTGACGTCGTTGCTTTTCGTGTTCACGTCATTGTGTTGCTCCCTTGGAATGTCGTTGCTTCTGATGAACGTTAGAAGTTTGTGAATTCTCGATGTCGTTGGAAAGGGATTAACATTAGAGAAAGAAAAGGGGGTTAGGTCAGGTTATTTGTTGTTGATGGGCCTTTTGTTATTAAGAAAATTGGGTTGCTAATTTGAGACACTAAAGGACCCAAAATAGTCTCGAAATTGAGTTAAAGATAGGGTATGGAAGTGGCTAAAATTGTATAAAGAACTAGCCAAGTGAATTAATACTCTAGCCAAAATAAAGCTCAAAACGTAGCCAAATTGAATTGATTAGTGAATTCGGTCAAAATTTAAATAAGACGAACTTATATAAATCAATAAAGGAGCTTCTTAATTCTAACGAAATGAAATAATTGATTTAATTACAAACTAATTAACTCAAAATTATAATCATAATTCAAACTAAACAAAATTAATAAAGGATTAATCTAAAAATGTAAAAACTTTTGAGATGATTTTCAAATATTTATAAAATATATTAATCATATAAAAACATATTTATTATTTAAAATTATAAAAGCGATTAAAATTACTTCAAAACATGAAAATATTTTGAACTTTATAAAAATTAATTATCTCAAATCATTCGAAATTTAAGAAGCTCGATGATTAATCTGTATCGCGGAGGGTAAAAATAGGGTGTCATTACCAGGCCTACCCCTAGAGAGTGATATTGACTTTCCTATCGATCTTGAGCCGGGTACTCGGCCTATTCTCATTCTGCCATATCGAATGGCTCCTACAGAGCTTAAGGAGCTTAGTGTTCAGCTTTAGGACCTCTTCGGTAATAGGCTCATCAGGACTAGTGTGTCACCTAGGAGTGCTCCTGTTTTGTTTGTGAATAAGAATGATGGAACTATGCGCATGTGTATTGATTATAGGAAGTTGAATAAGGTAATAGTGAAGAACGCTACCCCATGCCTAGGAATGATGATCTATTTGACCAGCTTCAGGGTGTTGCACTATTTTCAAAGATTTATTTGAGGTCTGGTTACCATCAGTTGAGGATTAGGGCAGTGGACATCCCTAAGACCGCATTTAGGACTCGATATGGCCACTTTGAGTTCCTAGTGATGTATTTTGGGTTGACTAATGCACATTCCGCCTTCATGGACTTGATGACACATGTGTTTAGGTTCTATCTTTATTTGTTTATCATTGTGTTCATAAATTATATTCTGGTATACTCGCGTAGTAGGAGTGATCATGAGCAACATTTGAGGATTGTGCTCCAGACTTTGAGAGATCAACAGCTTTATGACAAGTTCTCAAAGTCTGAGTTTTGGCTTGAGTCTGTAGTATTCTTGGGGCACATGGTGTCCAAGGATGGAATCATGGTATATCCGGTGAAGATTGAGGCTATTCGTGGTTTGGCTAGGCCCACTTCGGTGACTGAGGTTTAGAGCTTTGTTGGTTTGGCAGGCCACTACAGGCGGTTTGTAGAGGGCTTCTCCACTATTACAGCACCTTTGACCTAGTTGACCCACCTTGATGTTCCTTTTGAGTGGTCTGAGAAGTGTGAGTTGAGATTTCGAAAGTTCAAGGAGTTGTTGACTACTTCTTCTTTATTGACTCTTCTAGTTGAGGGCGGGGGCTTCACGGTCTACATGAGCGCAACTACCCCATTCATGAATTGGAGTTGGTGGCGGTAGGTTTTGCGCTTAAGATTTGGAGCCACTACCTATATGGAGTTTGTTGTGAGATCTACATTGTTCAGAGGAGCCTTCAATATATCATGAGATTGAGGGATCTTAATTCAAGGCAGCATACTGGATTGAGCTTCTAAAGGACTATGACCTCTAGATTCTCTACCATCCAGGAAAGGCGAATGTAGTAGCAAACGCCTTGAGTCGGAAAATGGTGAGTATGAGAAGTCTGGCCTTTCTATCTATGGTGGAGCAACCTTTAGCATTGGACATTCAGTCCTTAGATAATCAGATGATTCGGTTGGATATTTCAGATTTTAGGCGTGTTCTAGCCTATATGGGAGTTGAGTCCTCTCTTCGTGATCAGATTTGTAGCCATCAGTTTGAGGATGAGGCCTTGGTGGCACTTCGAAATCATGTGTTAGCAGGTGATGTCGGTTAGGTTACCTTGAATTAAGATGGGGTTTTGTGGTTTTCAGGTTGTATTTGTGTTCCAAGAGTTGGGGGGTTTGATTCAATTGATACTTCGGGAGGCCCAGGATTCTAGATATTCTATCCATCTGGGCACCGTGAAAATGTACCATGACTTGTTGCAGCATTACGGATGGGGCGGTATGAGGAGAGATATTGCAAACTATGTATCTCATTGCCTTAGTTGCCAGTAGGTGAAGGCTGAGCATTTGAGATCTGGTGGTGAGTTTAAAAAATTACCCATTCTGGAGTAGAAGTAGGATCGCATCACCATGGACTTTGTGGTAGGTTTGCCTCGGACTTCTAGAGATGTTGATAGCATTTGGGTCATCGTTCATCGACTGACTAAGTCAGCACACTTCCTCCCTGTTCAGTCTTCATTCAGTGACGAGAGTTTAGCCCATTTCTACATTCGTGAAGTGGTTGTTCTTCATGGTGTGTCGATTTCTATTACATCAAATCGGGGTGCTCAGTTCACTTCTAGGTTCTGGAAGACTTTTTAAGACGAATTGGGTTCTCGTGTTGAGCTTAGCACATGCTTCCACCCATAGACTGATGGTCAAAGTGTGGAAGCTTCTTTTTTATGGTGGCTTTGCTGTAGAGTGATGAAAAGTTATCAAGTGTGTGTCGTTCAAGGTAAAATCGTGATAAGCCAGATTGTTGTAGCTCTTTTCGAGTTCTTGATTTTGGCTATATTGATTTGGTGATATCTTGCTCATTTTAGCTCAATTTTAGGTGATTCAAAGTCCCACATGTCAGGAATTATTGAGGCTACGTCGTGGAGTGTTCAATGAGTGGGGAATTCTTCGATTATGGTCAATTCTGAGTTTTACATGATGCATGTTTTTTCAATTGATTAAAGTGTGATTTATTAGCATGTTGTATTTTTGCTACTTTTCGAGTCCCAAATTTTGTTCCATTTTGGAACACAAGTTTAGGGTATTGTTTTGGATATTTTGGCGGAGTCAAATTCGTAAGTTCCGATGTGGGTCCCACGATTCCCATTTGACTCCAAAATTGACACATCTCCATTTATTGTGATTTTGGTGTCTAAACGACCTTACTAACGTTGTGATCCTATATTTTATAGTATGGCAACGTTCAAAGACCATTTGGAAAGGAAAAGCTCTAGCAAAGTGATTTGGAGCGCGCACGGTCGGCCTAAAGGTAGGCTATGACTTCCTTTCTATCTAGATTGAGCCTGAATGTGTGAACTCATGTTGATTAGTGTGAATTGGGGGTGATGACCTAGTATTCTTACCTCTCTTATTAGATACCATGTTTTAGGTTTGATCGACATTATTCCAGGCATAGTACCTTCCTAGTTGGATGGTTTGGGTTTGTGCATGCTATGTGAATTACTTGAATTTGCTTGATTTCTTATGCATGTCCAACCTTAGCCTAGGATAGACCAGTGTTGCCTTAGACTCTCAAAGTTTGTTTCTTTGCTTTGTTTTTGACGTTGTTTCGGACAGACTAGATCCTTGTAGACTAGAATGGCAGACTTGAGTCTGATAGTATGAGCCTTATTTTAGGCGAATTCATGGCTTATTAGATTTTCTATCCTCTCTCTCCCTATTTCTGCAGTTCCGAGGTGTTACCGGATGTTTATGTTATCGCAACGATTAGAGATTGAGTTGTACTAGGCTGGGAGCCTTTTGTTGGTACCTTTAGGTGCGATGTCTCACAATGACTTGACTTGACATGGGATTCTCCTTGGAATTGACACACCCTTGACACTCTTGCTAGTTAGGTTATAAGTTGGTTAGTTGCAGTGATTATTTACGATTCGAGACCGTTATTTCCAATTTGAGGCGAAAGTTTTACGATTTGAGGTCGTTTCTTCTAGCTTGAGACTTATGCCTTGGGTTCGAAGCCCAGATTCTATCACCTTGGGTTCGAGTCCCAGATTCTATCATTTTGGATTCAAGGCCCAACTTTTACCACTTTGGATTCGAGACCCAGATCATATCACTGTGGATTCGAGGCGCGATAATTCTTTTGGACTTGAGTTTGAGTATCTTATTCTTGTAGTCTTAGCTATTCGGTACACTTGTCGGGCTTATGGGGGTCCGTTCGGGTTATATTTTAACTTGCACATAAGTGTACCTGTTAGGTGTAGTTTAGTTATAGTTAGATTTACTTTCGGTATGCTCGTGTGATTATTTTCTTATCCGCTTTGACCTCTGTTTTTGTCTAGATTCTATCTTTTCAGATTGCTTTTACCTTTCTTGCTCAGTCGGCCTGTGATGCCTACTGAGTACTTTATTTTGGTACTTATGCTATACTCTGCATATTTTTGTGATGCAGGTCCTAGTACCAGCTACCAACGATGATCGTTTGTGCCATCTTTTGCAACTTGTAAATACCAGAGACGAGGGTGAGCACTCGACGTTCTGGATCAGCATGTCTCGTTCTATACTTATGTTAGCTTGTCTTTTGCCTTTGAGACAACTTGTTGTGGTCCACCTTTGGGACTTGTATTTATCTCGTTAGACAGCTCTGTACTCGTGACTTTTAGGTTCTGGAGGGTTCCTTTGTAGATAGTTTTTGCTTTGCTTCCTGTTTTTGTCTTTGCTTATTGTTAGCATTTTTCTGTTTAGTTCTACCCTTGTACTCACTACTTCTTGTCATGGATATGGGTCGGCTTACCTACTGGTGGATTTTAGTAGGTGCCATCATAATTCGGAAAGTCAGGCGTAAAATATTCGGTGCTCGATACTACTACCAAACAAAGAATATGAAGTTTGCTAAATCACCCTTTACAAAGAAAGGGACTATTTCTTTACTTTACTTTACTTTCACTTTTCTTTATTGAAGTACTATTTAGAAGAAAATCAATTATACTCTTTCTCTTTTTCACTGACAAATAGTACATATGAAATCATTTCATTCTTTTTTTTGAAAAATCTTTTGAAAATATACATTTAAACGTATATTTATATATGGACTTACCTATCAAGTACGAAACTGATGTTTAAGAAATCTCATATAATAATCTCTATGAACATAACTTTTACAAACAAGTAGGGTTCATGTGATATGAAACATGAACAACAATTTAAAATTCAATATGCATAATAGAAATCAAAATCTCAATGATTAAGGAATTGGAATTCAGAATAAGAAACACAACTAAATTCGAATTTCAAGATACTACGGATAAAACTCTGAACATAACCTTTTAATGGATGAATTTAGATGTAGGACGTGAGGACGAACTTAGTCCATCACTATGACTAGCCTTACATGAAGGAAAATCTTGGAAGATGAATCCTAGCCTTAGTGTTTCTTGAAGTTCTTGAGCGTAGGAATTTAGGAGTGAATGAGAGGATTTGATTATGAAAACTGATTTTCTACATGTTTAGGGTAATTCAGATGACTCCCTAAAGGTTTTTAGGATAAAAATATCCACAATAAATAAAAAGAGTTGGAAGTCGGGATTATATTTCAGCGGACAGTGAGGTCTGTATTCACTACGTAACGCGGAGGTGCTACTACGTTAGATTGTCTCTAGTAAATCAGTCATAACCTTTTATTCAGAAGCCGGATTGAGGCAAACTTGGTTGCGTTGGAAAGAGGATGTATATACCTTTAATTTGATAGGTTATCAGCCACCTAATTCATTATATTCATAGAGATATGATCATTTGAAGTTGACCTGTGTAGAATTTTATGTCAAAACTTAACCGGAAAGGAAGCTTTCAACTCAACTTTGTGCTAGGGGGTTCTTGTGAACTCAATTCATCTCCAAATCCATTCCAACACTAAAGAATTGACCTTTACACGTATGAACAATTTAAGAATCACTCGATACGATTTTACATGTAAATAAAGAATGGTTCGGTCTTAGGTTAGAAATTTTTAGGGTATTAATTACAATATGTGTCCTCTATAACCTTATTTGAACTAAACCAATCAGGTTGTTGTAGTGGATAATAGTTCACCTCAACAACATCAAGAACAGTAAAAGGCAGAACTTGCATACCATTATTGATGTGTTGCTAATGGGAAGATGTACTAACAATGATAAGTGCATAAGTTGTTTGGATTATTATCTTTTTGTGAAGAGGCGCTGTGGAAATTATATGAAGAAACTAAAATTGCATTCACATCAAATTTTAGCATTCGAATTAGAGTCTTAAAATATTTAAAATTGAAAATTGAATAAACAAGGAAGTGGTGATGAACATTCTTGTTATTGCACACGTAAATATGATCATACCTTAATCGTGGATACTTAAAATATGTAATTTTGCTTTTATTTGTTAATAGTAAAAGTTAAATCCATATAT